>JAMXBB010000004.1:116981451-117162861 GCA_024138015.1 Lumnitzera littorea | reverse complement strand
TTATCACTGGCATGGTTACGTTACATAAATATCGACTCTCCTTACATTTTCGAAATCTGTCTGATCAAGAGGCCTTCACATATCTTGATAATCATTCTGATAATTACTACTTCAAACACGATATTCGCTTATAAATATGGGAAAGAAACACTATAAGAGATTTCTGATAACTCTTAATCACTCACTTAACTTCCCTTACTCTCATTCACTAACTTAGGTATTAGAGCGGCTGCATTAGACTTACCCCTATACCAAGAGTTTTTTTCTTTCTTTGTAGGATAATTCCAATTACCAAAATTCACCAACAATATTTAGCGCTGTCTATTTCTTCTCTAACACACCTATATGGTGAAAACTATGATGACTAAGAGTGCAAGTGCTGGTATTTCTTCCTAATACCTCCAAGAAGGAAGTAGTCATGCTAACGAACAATGCTTGGCTATATTAGAGCAACTTTGGCTATGTTGGAGCAACTTTACCTTAACTTAGTCAAAGAAAACCAAGAACTAAACAAAAAACATAAAAAGATCCTTAATCTCCTTCATAACAGAGTCTACCTAAATCAAAACAAAGAGAACGATGGTAATGATGCCGAGAATAGTGATGATTCAATCTATTCACCCGAATTGCCAAAAAAGAAAGCTGAGGTTACCATGGAACCTTCAATTTGTACTTTTGAGAAAACTAATAAGGGTAAGCAATCACAATAGGTGCATCATGTTGGGCCCTCCCATGTTAGCACCCCTACTATAACGAGTAAGCAATTTCAAATCAAGAAGAGCCCCTTCATCCTCGAGATTTTGGAGGAAGTCATACTACGGTACATTAAGCTGCCACAATTTAAAACTTATGATGGGATGAAAGATCTTAAAGATCATTTAAAGTACTGCCGCACATTGGCCAAGTTATACTATTTGAGTGATGTAATGGCTTATCAAGCTTTTCCCTTAACCTTGAGGAATGTAGCTAGTACATGGTTCAAACATTTGAAACCAAACATCATTTCCTGATTCGAAGAACTAGCACAAGTGTTTCTTTAGCACTTCCTTGGAAGCAAGCTTCCTATTAAGGATTCTTCAATCCTTAACACAATCAAACAAATATCAGATGAGTCAGTTAGAGTTTACTTGATTAGGTTTATGGCTAAGATGGTCCAAATCCCAAGATTGGACATGGATGTAGCCCTCAATGCTGTAATTGATGGAATCAAGCACCATAGAGACTTTTTCAAGTCTCTTGCAAAGAAAAAGTCAAGAACTTTCGCTGAGTTCAAGGCCAAGGCCACATCATATATTCGACAAGAAGATAACATAAAAGCTTAGTGAGAAACCAATCGGAATAGAGGAGATAGGAAAAATGACAAGAGGAGGAATGCAAAAGATAGACTTGGGGTAAATGACAATCAAAGTTCGAATGTCGAGAGAAAGAGACCAAGGAATCTAACATATTTGTCCAACACACTTGTCAATCGTCCAATTTCGGACATATTGATGGAGGTACGTGGGCAAAGAGGCGTTCTGCAGTGGTCAGAAAGAGGAAATCCTTGAAGGAGAAATTCTAATAAATACTGTGATTTCCATTACGACAAAGGTCATAACACATATGAATGCATCTAACTCAAGAATGCAATTAAGGATGCAATTCAACATAGGCATTTGTGAAAGTTCCTAGCACATGATGCCAAGAATATTAAGAGATCGTCTCAAAGGAGACATGAGGAATAGGAGAATGACACTCTACCAATTGTTGTTGGGAGAGACACAAGGGATAGGAGTTTTAACAGAGCACCTAATGAAGTAATCAACACTATTATCGGCAGACCCGCTATAGGTAAGTCAAGCTCTTCGAGTCTGACTAACGCCCAAAATTATGTTTGCAATGTCCAAGGCAAGAAGGTCAAGATCGACAATATAATCTCTTTTGTAGAGGAAGACGTCAAGGACATCTAGAGGCCGCATGATGGTGCACTTATTATCAGTGCAAGAGTTGCCAACTTTGAGGTCAAGAAAATTCTTATTGACACTAAAAGTTTGGTAGACATCATTTTCCAACACGTTTTTGACCAAATGAGACCAAAGATCAAAGCATAACTAAAATCCTATAAATTTAATTTGTATGCCTTCAATAATCAACCTGCTCGGGTAGTCGAAGTGATCTCTCTACCAATCTAGATTAGAGATGGCAAGAATGTCGCAGAAGATAAAGTGGACTTCCTTGTTGTCAAATGTTGGTCCCCATATAACATGATCATGGGATAGTCATACCAACATTTATACGGCATCGTCCCTTCCACTACATATCTCAAAGCTAAATTCCCTACTTCCACGAGAGTCGGCATGTGCAAAGGGGATCAACAATTGATAAGGTCTTTGTACATGAGGGCCTTAAGACTAGAAGAGGTATTTTAAGTAGAAACCTGTCTAGAAGGAAAGTTAGTCACCATAGAAAGTGCCAAGAATGATACAGAGGAAATCTCTTTGGGAGATGACCCTGGAAAAACAACAAAGATAAGGAAAGATTTGTTAGTAGACATTCATCAAAGTTTGATCAACTTCTTGCAAGTCAATGCCGATATATTTGCAAGGTCCCCTTTGGACATGCTAGGTATCATTAGAGACATTATGGTGCATAAGCTACAAATTGATCAAAGCACCAAGGTGATCTAACAAAAGAAAAGGCATCCATAGAAGAAAAAGTCGAGAAGTTATTGAAGGCAAGATTTATTTGGGAAAAGCCTTATATGACTTAGCTAGCCAACTGTATGCTAGGCAAGAAGTCTAATGGCAAGTGATATATGTACATAGATTTCATGGATCTCAACAAGGCCTATCTTAAGGATTGTTTTCCACTACTAAAAATCGATCAGATGGTAGATTCAACTACTGGACATGCGTTGCTCTCTTTTATAGATGCTTTCTCAGGTTACAACCAAATTAAGATAGACAAGAAGGATGAAGTTCACATGACATTTGTTACCAATTTTGGAATGTATTGTTATAAGGTGATGCCCTTTGGGTTGAAAACGTTGGTGAAACTTACTAGAAATTTTTTACCAAGATGTTCAAACCTAAGATCCATCGAAACATGGAAGTATATGTTGACGATATGATTGTGAAGAGCATGATAGAGGACAAGCATCCTGCTAACCTTAAGGAGACATTTGCTACTCTCAAGAGATAATTAAATTCATATAATACTAATTTATATATAAATAAAGTTATTTATAATTATAAAATAATAATATCAATTTTGCAAATTAATTTAGTGCTCTTACGTTTATTAGTATTTAGAAGTTATCTTTAATCGCTTATTAGTGATTTGTATCAATCGATAATTGTATCCAATTAGGGTTTTCATTATCATATAAATAAATTTATATATTTATAAGCTTAAAGTTTTAGTTTTAGGGTTTTATCAAGTTTTGGTTTAATCTCTAACGTTTACACATATAGGTTTTAGGGTTTTTATGCATAATTAGGGTTTTCTATACTCGTTTTAAGTTTTAAATTTAAAATTTTAATCAATTTTGAATTTATTGGCTTTATTGACTTAGGTAAATTACCTACAATACTCTTGTCGATTCTATACTCAAAAAGCTTAATTTACAGGGTTTACAGTATTTATGTAAATATAACAATTACTCAATTTTAATAAATTTTCTTTTTTGTGTGATTGGTAGTTAACCATGTTTAATTGACTTTCATTATGGACAACAAAAAATACTATATGTAGAGATAAGCAGTTAGTAAGAAGCAATAATTTATATTTATGTAAATATATCAATTAACCAATGTTAATGGTTAATTTGGTTTATAATTTTCATAATTGGACCCACATCTAATCTTGTGATCTCCATAATCTCATACTTTGTTGAGACAACCCAATCCACCCCTCTATTTTCAAATCTTATTATAATATATAGTTTTGAACCTCTTTCCTTTTTCATATTCCACCGTTTTATTGTATCATTAATGTATTTTCTTAATTTTATTTGTCAAATCATATTATAATATATAGATTCAAAAGCTCTTTTCTTTTTTATATTCCACCATTTTATTGTATCATTAATGTATTCCTTTAGTTTTATTTGTCAAATATAATATAATTTCAAAAGTTCTCATCTTTGTAAAACAAGGGCAATTTAATATAATGTATTTGTAAAACCTAAAAATAAAATGAAAAAGAAAAATTAAGCATTACTATAATTAAGGGCAAGTTTGGTATTGGCAATTTTAATGGAGCGTATTTTGGGAATAAGGAAGGTTAGCGAACCCTAGGTATAAAAGGGTTGCTTAAGGTTTTGGGAAACCCTTTTTCAGCTTTTTACTTCTTACACACAGCTTTGTCTCTTAGGGTTTTGCATGAATTGAGAAGCAAGTAAGAGTTTGTGAAAATTTTCAATAAGAATCTAATGAAAATTCATTTTTTTGTTTTTTTGGTAGTGGTAGGAAAGAAAAACGAATTTATGAAGCTTAATGAGAGTTTTGTGGTGGATCTTGGGTGGTATTTTCAAGGTAAGATCTTTTACAACAGTTTTCTTTGGGATTTTTATTGAATCTTTTAAGATTCTTGTTTTTCTATGTAGGGCAGCGAGTAAAACGACTCTAGCATTTCCAAATCTAATCTTAGATGCTAGACTACTAGCATCTTGACGCCTCGATCCATATTGCTTGTAGTAGCATCCCTTTGAGTTTTATGGGGCTTTTTCGAAGATTTTTTCTTATCTAAAATCATATCCAAACATTTCTAAACACAAATCATCACTCGAGACAGTTAACAATCAAACTAACTTCATAGTAGTCCTTGATTCCTTCTGTGGTTCCTAAGTAAGCATGAGTCATTTAAGTTGTTGATTTAGAGAACATTGTTTGTTTAGTTCAAAAAGATAAGTTAATGTGTTGTTTCTTATGTGAGTAAGTGGTAAGGCACTTGATTTGGTTTCTAGCGAGCCAATGAAACCATGTATGGGATACTTGCTTGTATTGTGTGGTTAATAGTTATGAAAATCAACTAGACTTAATAAATTATTCGACCGTAATCATGTTGTGTTGCTTATTCTTGGTTAGGCCTAAGGGACTGGGGGATCAAACCTTAGAGTGGCACTCTGATGAACTTTCTACGATGATGTCTTGATTGGAGTTTCACTTAAAAATGATCTGAGTAAATTTAGGATGTTATATGGATACTTAGATACTAAGGTATTAGGAAGGACCCAACACTAATACTATATGATATATATATATATGTTCGGGTCGTGAGTATCCTTATGTTGCTTGACAAGCTTAACTAAAGATAAATAAAATAATGGTTGTTGTAAACCCCATGAAGTTAGCCTTTTGAGTATACGGTCGAACTCAAGTATTGTAGATAATTTTTCTAAGTCAATAGAATCATTAAATTAAAAATTGATAAAAATTTTAAATATGAAACCTTAAGTGAATATGAAAAACTCTAATATACTGATTGAAAACCCTAAATCCTTTGTACACGTAAATACAAGAGATGGAACTCGAACCTAATAAAAACCCTAAAACCAGAACCTTAAGCATATAAAACATACAAAGTTACCTTAATAGTGATAAAGCTCTAATATAGTAAAATTATTGATAGATACGTAATAGTGTAAAATCACTAAGGAACTATTAGAGATAATTTTAAATAATAATAATAAATAATTAATTGCTAATGATCAAATAAATAAATTAATAAATTACAAATAATGACCTATAATGTGTTAAGTGGCGATATATGCATATATTTATATATATTATTATTTTATTTCTTTTCTTCTAACTTTATAATATTATCATTATATTGACATAATATCATTATTAATATTATTATAATTATTATTTTTACGTATTATGATATCTATACCTTAATCCATTATCCTAAATAAGTTCACTTTACCTAATCCCATTATCCAAATCAATACCCTAACCAAATTTATCCATTTATCTAACCATGATAAAAAAAAAAAGAAAAGAGAGGGATAGGACATCAACTTTCGACTACTACAAGTACCACTACAATCCACTTAATCTTATCTCTCTATCATGTCATTTCATTTCCTAAAGGTTTCCTTTTCTTTTAAAATTTCAAACCTTCTTTTATTTTCCTTCATTCTCATGCAAATTGGATAGCAAACTGTCCTTGGTATTTTTTTTTTCCTTTCTTTTCTATCCTTTACTCAAACAAACACATATACATAACACCCCTCACCCACTTTACTACATCTTCACATCCCTTTCATTTCTCTTCTTCCTTCCATTTTTCTTTTATCACACAACACCCTACAAGAGTTTCCCAATGTGATTGACCAACCTCAACTCTAAGTGTACAAGTAGATGGATAGGGATGAAGAGAATTATTTTTGTAAACCCAAGACCAAGAGTAATCTAAATATTAGTTCATTCTCTTTTTTGGTTATAATTGTTTCCTCTCTTTGTACATCATATTTCCATGTATTTTCATTCATTTTGTATGTATTTCTTAGTATTTTATGTAATAGGAATGTGTTATTAGGAGTTCCATATACATGTATTTAGAGGTTTTCATGTATAAGTAAAGCAAGAACTATATTTTAGATAAGATGTATATTTTCTTTTAAATTGTATTTCTTTTTGAAATTATTTTTTTAATTTTAAGTATATACATATACAAAAATGCCTATGTATATCCATATGTGTATATGTTTCTATAAAAATATATATATTTGCAAATGTACTTAGGCATATACATGCACATATCTATATCATGAAACTATACGTATGGGGTGTAATAGGTATATGTTTTTTTTTGTCTTTCTAAGGTTTGGGCATATATAAAATTTAGTATAATATAAGTATTTATAAATATATATATTCTGAAAATAGATATGTATACACTCCTATATCGTCTACATATATGCAAGTATGCACATATATGATTCTTATTTTTATGGATTTATTTTAATTTTATTTTCTTGGTTAAAAATAAAATGTATAATAATACATGTACTTGTGTGTATATATATATGTATGTTTCGAATATATACATGTATATATATACTATTAGGTATTTTTTTCTTATATATGATAATAAATGTAAAATATATATATTTTGGGTATATGACTTTTACAGCATACATTTCCTAGGGATAGGATTATTTTCTTCTACTAAATTATTTTATGGTATACAATATAATAACTTAACATTAAAAACTAATAAAAATAATAAAATCATCAATTTAAAAAGAACCCCAAGAAATCCTTACAATTGCTATGATTAGCTTGCACAATTTTTTTTACCAAAATATTTTTTTATGAAAAAATAACAATTATAAATTCATTAAGAACAATTATTATAATAATAATTAGTATAATTGTCAAATTAAGGCTTAATTGTGTTAATTTAAGTAGATTGTACTTAATAGCCCCAAAACATAAGTTACGCCTAGATCTACTTGGAAGGAAAAAGAAACCTTAAAAATTTTGTTCAATTAAATTAAGAATAAAAGTATGTAGATAATTTAAGCTAAGAAATGAGGAATTGAAAAAAAAAAAAACTAAAAGGCCCATATTAGGCTAATAATCAAGATCTTGCCTAAAATAAAAATATTAAGCAAATATAAAATTTAGAAAAATTATTAAAGTCTAAAGATAATTTCAGAAAGCCTAATAATTGTTACGAGAAATGTGATTTAGGTTTAGATCCAATACTAACATAAAATGATCAAACCAAAAATCTTAAAATTCTCAACTATGTCCAATGGGAATTAAATGAGTAAAGTTAGGTCTATATAATGTTAGACCTACTAATAAGATATAAGTAAAGCTCAATTAATAAAATTACCAGAAAAAGCCCATAAAAAGTTACTAGAAAGTGATTGTACCCAAAATGGTGAGATTCATAACTGTTTAGGCCCATAACAAAAAATGTAGGTCTCGACTCTTGAAAAGGACCTCGCTGGGTGAAAATATATCTGAAAATGATAAAGATGGATTATGAGATTATAAAAGTTGGATTTAAAATAAAAAAAAAGTTATACGCAACTAAAGATTTAAGATAAACTTAAAAGGATAAGTAGAAAAACTAAATTAATTAACCCTATAGACTAATAACTCGGATAAAAAGCCTAACTAAATAAAAAAAAAATCCAAACATAATTATTTACAAATGTACTCATATATTTTCCTACAGAGGGAAACTAATAAACACACATTATAAAGTGCAGATAAAACAAAATTATAAGATATGAAGTTATTCAAAAGGTCAAAGTTCTACGCATATACACACATACTTAATAGTTAAAACATTCTAAAGAAAATATGCTTCTATATGTATAAATAATTAAATATATAAAATGTAATAATGATACTATATTAATATGAAACAACAACAATAACAACAATTAATAATAATAATAATAATAATAATATAACGATCATAATGATAATGTTGTTAATAAAAATGATAACAATAGTATGGGATCATATATCTATAAGAATTAAAAAGAGTATATTTAAAAATGTATGCATGCTCATGCAATATGTTTTAGAATAATACTATCCTATGATTAAGTTGGAGTTTTCATTATCAAGTTAGTCATTTAAATATATAATTTCAAGATTTTTCACCTAACTCTATTTATAAACCTTACAATTTTAGGTGACATCCGAAGTAATTGAGAGTACTCTTCGATTGTTCCCAAGGATCAACCAAGCTAAGAATGAAGTTTAATTTAAAAGCCGTATTCATTGACTTTATAACTATAACTCACTTTGAGAGTTTTAAAGTCGATATCAATCTTAGAAATCACTCTAAACCCCAAGTAAAGCAAAATCGTGACTCAAATAGTTGAAAACCTTAAGGTGTAATAATGAGTCCTAAATTACTAAAACCCTAAACCCTATGATGAGCTAGAAATACATAACATTATTGGGACTCTAAACAAATGATCTAAAATTCGAACTTAACCAAGATTGATTCGACCCTAAAATTCTATAACCTATTTTGAGAAGCAATCTTAAGAGAGGAAATAATTAAAGATCTAAGCCCTAAACAAACCACATGAATAAGATAATTTAAGAATTCACAAGTATGAACCTTATGACTAGCCACTCTCATCCAATTTCCTTCCCAATTTGAATTTAATTAAACCAAGGCCAATAGTGAGAACTTAGTTGACTTATCATTTGATAATTTCCATAAGTTTAAGATAAGGCAACTCCCTTTTCTTCATATAAGTTATACTACTTATAGATAGGTGATCTAACTAACCAATTTATTTAATTTCAAAATTAAATTGATGTGATAAGCTCCCATGCCCAAAAGGATACACACTACGCTGGTTGGAGAGGGAGAGGAGTATGGCTTCCTTCTCATCTATCTATTTAATCTATTGTCATGTTTAACATGTCATATTTAGAAAATTTTAGTAAGGCAAGTAATCCCATCAAATCCCTTGATTTAAGGACAAGATTAAGGGTGATAAAACCCTTGAATAGAACTAGCTACCCCATGCCGTTCACACCCTCTTTTGCTTTCAAATTCTAAAGACACTTACACACTAAAGCCAACAAAGAGAAACTCTCCGAAACCCACATACACTACACACTACCTTATATCTTTTTGTGCCCTACTCTAGCCACTTTAGGAAACCCCAGAAGATCACTCTTTACTTCACTAGCTAGGAGGACATTTGAATGCTAAAAAACAACCACATCCATAGGAGCAAAAAGGAGCAAAGGAGTATTAAAGAAAAGGGAGGTGACAAGCAAGAACCAAGGAAAGCTTAAGGAAGTCAAACCACCATGCAAACATCTAGTAAAGTGCATTTTACTTTTAGATATCTTAAGAACAATATATGTAGAGTTCCATTTCATGCCTATATAGATGTATCATGTACCTTATAAATTCTTTTACTTAGGCCAACTGTTAGTTCCTTAATGATTCTTCACAAGTAGTAAGATATGAGTAGCATAGGCTTATTTTGCCTTTAGTATATTGTATATCACATATAGAATATCCTAGTATTTGAGAAAACCATGGAAATTAAGCTCTTGTAAGTTCCCTAAAATGTTGGACATGAGATGTTCAAGGCTTGTTTAAGTGTTATTTTTACTTTGTAGATACCTCATTTTTCCCTCTTTTATTTTTTAAAATTTTTAGAATAGGGTAAAGGGTCCTAATTTAGGAAAAGCCAAAAAATAAGAAATTTAGAAAAATACAAAAAATAGAAAATTTAGGAAAAGCCAAAAATGAAGTAATTTAGAAATAAAAAAAAGAAATTTAGGAAAGAAACAAAAGAATAGAAAATCTAGAAAATTACAAAAAAAAAAAAAGAAAATTTAGAAAACTATAGAGAATAATAAAATATATATATATATATATATATATATATTTTAGGGTCTTAGGGTTACATGGAATGAATTTTCTCATTTTTAAGGCCAATAAGTGCACATATTCTATTTAATGGTTTTAAGATATGATTAAGAATATTAAGTTTTTGAAATTTTAATATTCAAATCATGGTTGATTTTGAATATTTTTAAATCATAAAAATGAGATTAATTTAAGTTAATCAAAGCTTCAAACAACATCTCGATTGGACTTAAATTGATTGATTTACAAGAAAAGTAATTTTTGAATCAACCATATGATCAACAAACCGAATCTCATGAAACCATTGAAATTAGGTTGAAAAATCTAAAGTATGTGCACTAGACTTACTCAAGGAAGACATTGCATTTTTATTGCAATCAAGACTGGTTGAATGGAGTGTGGATTCGACCTAAAATTGGATTTACTATAAGAAAAAGAAAAAAAGAGGTTTAGGTGATTTTATTGGATAAATGTAATTGAATTGCAATACATGTTGAGGAAAACCAATAGCTTAGTTAGCTATGTCATCTTTGCTTGTGTAAATGGTCAATGGTTTAAATAACGCTTCAAGCACTTGAATGCCCTTTTCATTTTTTTTTAGCCGAGTAGGCATGTGTCAACCTTTGATTGGCCGACACCTTTTTTTTTTTACATCCCTTTCCTTTTCTTTCCATTGCTTTCTTGTAACAAGTGCGCTTAGTGTGCTCAATTTAACCCCATTTTCGTCTCTTTTTTTTGCCCAGTTTCACTAAATTGATGGTGAAATTACAAAAAACACACGGCCTACTCCAAATTGGACTTAAGAAGTTGTCTAGATTCAATCATTTATTAGGTCAATTATATGCTTAAAGATTGGAAAAAACCTAAAATTCGTAGTCATCACATTCATGCCCAAATCCACCATTAATGGAGTTTCTAAGCTTGGAATACTATAAATTAGACCTTTCCCATCCTTGTTTGATGAAAATCTAACTTCTACTCTCTCCAGGAGCTCTCTCTCTCTCTCTCTCTCTCTCTCTCTTCATCTTGAACTCTTCCTCTACTACCACATTTCTCTCTCTCTTTACTGCCCTTTCTCTTTAATCTCTCGTTGCATGTCTTAACACCAATCGAACCATACATGCATGAACAACACAAATCACTAACCAGCCACCACCGATCCTCTCTCATTCAACCTACTCTCCAAGCACACAAGTTACTCTCTTGCATAACACATTACTACATGACCATGTCTAAAGCCAAGCATCCAGACGTACTTGCCACTACCTAAAACCCCCAACTCGACGTCTCTTTAAGCTCTAGCGACCACCAATACATATCCTAAACTCCACCACTACCCTTCACTTTGATAACCACCAAGGTAACTCCCTAACGCCACTGTGTTTTTTCTACACCCCCCAATCCTAATCCAAAAAACACGAAACCCCATTTTCCTTTTCACTTTGATGGCTGAATCTAGTGGAATTAACCCCTTAGCAACCATTACAATTCTTCTTGCGCAACTTGGATAGGTGACCTATGAAGCTCCAGACTTGACTCGTGTCCTGTCTTAGCTTGGTCCGACCTTATTCCCTTATGGCTACTTTGTAAATTATTTTTATTTATTTATTATTTTTTTTCTTGTGTTTATTATTATAATTTGTAAACAAAAAAAAAAGAGAGAAAAAGGAAAACGTAAAAGGCAAAAAAAGGAATAGAATAGTTTTTATTTATTTTATTTTATGTTCCTAATTAAAACTTAAATAGTAAATAATAATGAAAATAAAATAGACCAAAATAAAAAAAATGAAATAAACGTTTTACCACTTAGAAAAAAAATCAATTTTTAAATAAACACAAATAATCAAATCCCTTAGTATATTTTATAGCTTTCCAAAAATATAAAAACCAATTAGGACCCTTCTAGCAATTTTTCAAAATAAGTTAAAAAGGTTAAAAAACTTAAACTTGACTATTTTCCAAAATAAAAGGGATCAACTCGCTTAAATTTTTTTCTGAATGAACTATGAAAGTTTAATCCCAAATAGTGAATACGTAAGCTCTTGTACGTATGTATTGGGCGACTTAAAATATGGAAAATTTTCTTTTTCTATCTTTTGTAAATAATTTATCACTTTATCCTTTTTAGAATTAAATTAAGTTGCATGTAGATAAATTTCATTATAAGGGTATATTGAAAGGTGAATTTAAATTTGGAGAGATTAAAAGTGATATCCGTTTAGGGTATAAAAAAATTAGCACCTGGATTCAAATCTTTGGTTTTTAAAAATCGTTTCAACAAAAAAAAAAAAAACAATTTTATTAAAAGATCAGTGGCTAAATTATAATCAATCTACCTAATTGATTATAACTTAATCATTTTTTCAGACTTTAGTCGAGTGGCGACTCCAAAACGTTTTCAAAGTTAAAATAACCAGTTTTCTTTAAACCTTAGTCGAGGGTTAGTGTTAAACGAGTAGTGTTTAATATTGATCAGTTAAAAAAAACTTATTTATAAATACCAGGAGAAAAAAAAATCAGGCTTGACAACTTAGCGACTCTATTAAGGACGTCAAGAGGGCTAGCCACTTAAAAACTTTTCAAAATTAAAATTGCTTTTCAAAATACCCATGTTATTTATTTATTTGTTGTTAACCTCGTGTATATACTTTATTTTGATTATCATATTTATTCTGCATACCACATATATTGGGATACGGAGGGTTTATTTATTGTATTAAAGATGTAGGGTAGATGTGGTTAGACCTAGGCCATCTTAGGATCTTAAGAGAGGGACCATTGTGTAGGCTTCGGGTATAGTGGGGTTGAGGTTGATTAGGCCACCTCATTTAAGCTGTAATGTAACTAATCAAAGTGTTTTCTAAAAACAAGTGAGGTTACATAGCTTAAGGACCTTTTAGAACCTATCTTAATTATATATACTTCCCTCCTATCCGTATAAGATATTGAAGAGGGGGGGGGGGGTGCGTGAATTGATATTTTTAAACTTTTGAAAACTTTTCGAGATAAAAATAAGATTATCCCTCTTAATAGCTTAATTTGGTGAATAGTGGTATTTCAATACACAGTTAAACAATAGTTAAATAACACAAATTAAAAGAGTAAGGAAGGAGAATATTAGGCAAAGATTTTATAGAGTTTTATCCTTCTACCTTCTACCTACTGCTCTCTTCCAACTCCACTGCTGAGGACTTGGTCTACTTCATTGACACCATTCCCCTTGACCTACTTAAACAAATCACAAACAGATTTCAAGCAATTGTCACAATGACTTTATAATACTCTACTTTACCTATCTAGCCTCTCTACAATCTAAGCTAATATAAATCTACAAAGTATAGACTACTTGTCTCAACACTTAAACAACAAATAAGAATTACAGATTACAAATGAGAACAAAAATATAAATCTCAATTAATTTTGCTTAAGAGAGAAATGATGAATGTTGTAATGTTTACTTCAGTAGAACTTTCTGAAGAAGTATCTGAAAAACCTTCTGTGACTTTTTCAGAAGGTATACTCTAATCATGACTTTTTTGTGCAACAAAATTTTTTCTTTAGAGTTGTATCCCTTAACGTTTTAAATCGTTTCTCTTTTTATATTGAAATTTTCCAATAGCTAAAAACTGAAGATTATCTTCACTTTCGTAATTATCCAACCGTTAGTTATTTAAGATAAATCCGTTGATATTTTGAGAAGATCTTGGTAATTTGAAATTCAAAAACAACTCTTCTTATCTTGTTTAGATAAGATATATATTAATCCCTAACCACCAGATAAGCTTCTGATTTAAATTTGATGAAGTGATATGCTTTATCAACAACTTCTAGATAAGCCTTATATTCAACATTTGAAATTCCACAAAATCCGATTTAACCTTATCCTTATCTATTCTTGTATATATCTTGATTTATCTAAATATATTTTCACTTTAAATAATCCCCATAGATATTGATTCCATCTTAAGTGAAACGGAATTAAGTGTATTTTTTTAATACACCCAATCTAGTGGAGCTAGGGCTTGATTAATTTGAATATGATTTAAAGCTATTTTCAACATCATACTTCTAGACTTTCTTTTTGAACAACCTTCTGAAGAGTATCAGCCTTTTGTTTTTGAAGTTTCTGAATAAGCTTCTAAAGTATTGTACCAATTCTTCTTACAAAAGCTTCTGAAATACTTTTTGAAGATTTTCCAAACTATTCCCTTTTTCAGTCAAGTCAGACCTTCTAAATAAGCTTTTGAATACAACTTAGTTTTGCAAAATTAAACTTTCTGAGAATCCTTTTGAATGCTTGCACACTTGTCAATTCATTAGTGTTCTTCTCTTTTTGTTATCATAAAAATCCATGACCATGAAAGATATTTAACACCTCTAAACTTGAGTTAATACACTACCCTTAAGAGTTGCAACCCTACTAATTGTTTAAGGGTTTTAATGCAATCAAGTTTTTGAAAATAAAAGTAGAGTTGCAACTTAAGGAGTAATATATTAATCTAAATGATCTTAATATTTTCATATTTCTACATATTTTCTTTTATTGCATTGATAATTGATTTTTGTCCATGAAATGTGTAGACCTAGAATGGTAGATAACCAAGCAAATGATTAGAGAACTAATAGGCTATAGGATCTCTCTAGGTTTTGCGAGTAGCTACTGAAAGATGAGATCGTCTATCTAAAGGAAAAGCTCAAGTGTTTTGAAGCTCACAATTGTGCCTTAAGGGCCCCTTTTAGCATAGGTCATTGGAGAAACCTATAAAATAATAGAGGAAAGGAATCTTTTTCTCTAAGAAAGGAACCTTTAAAATCACAAAGCCACATGAGGGAGCCCAACATCAAGGTTAAGGGCATTGAAAAACCCTACATAAGGGATGGTTATAAACTTGTTCCATAAATAAGAATTTATACTTGTTGGCAAACTTTCAAAAAAAAAAAAAAAGAAAATACAAGAAAAAAAAAAAGAAAGAAGAGAAGGGAGAGAAAATAAAGGCTTGTCATAAGTTTTTTTGGTCCATTTTTCAAATCCATGTTAGCTCGAGTAGCCAAGCTTTCAATTCACATCGTCCGTTTCCTCTTCAATGTGGTCATACTTTTTTAAATTAACCATGGAAGTCTAGATCATTCTTCCTTAATTATAGTTTTTAATATCCTTTAACTCTTTTTCAAATCAAGGGGGCCCATCCCTTTTCCCTTTTTCATAAATGGTTTTTCAATAATTTCCTTATAAATATTTTTCCAAGTCAAGAAGTATTTCAAATCAATTGCTTTCCTTACTTTATTTCTTCAATCCTTCATCAACTTTCCTTAAGGTTCAAGCTAGCTCTTAGAGTGTTGTCCCCTCTTTTAATTCATTTTTAGGGATCCAACCAGCCTTTAAGGTGCCGTCTTGTCTTTCATTTTTGAGATTCTAGCTAGCTCTTAGAGCACTGCCCCTTCTTTTTTTCTTTTTAGAGTTCTAGTCAACTTTTAGGGAGTTGTTCCATCTTTCATTTTTTAGGGTTACAGCCAACTCTTAGAGTACTAACCCCTCTTTTATTCTTTTTTGGGTTTTAGCCAGCCTTGAGGGCACTGTCTTATCTTTCATTTTCAAGATTTTAGCTAGCTCTTAGAGTGCTAACCCCTGTTTTATTCTTTTTGGTGATTTAGCTAGCCTATAGGGTGCCATTTCGTCTTTTGTTTTGGGGCGCTAACCAACTTTCAAAGCGTTACCCTCACTTTCGTCAATCCCTCTTAGGGATTAAGCTAGCTCTTAGAGTACTGACTCGCTCTTAGAGTACTGACCCATTATTTTATTCTTATTACTGTTCTAACTAGCCTTTAGGGTGTTGTCTCATCTCTTTAGGATTTTAGCCAACTTTCAAAGTACACCCATAGGGTGCTTCTCTCCACCAAGTTCTTTTTTAGTGAGCCCGTAAGGTGCATCCCCTTCATCAAATTCTTTTAGCGAGCCCATAAGGTGCTTCTCTTCACTAAGTTCTTAATAAGCTTATAGAGCACTTTCCTTTAACAATTTTATCTTAACTAAGCCCATAGGGCGCTTCTCTTCATCAACTTATTGTAGTAAGCCCATATGGTGCTTCCTTTATCATTGATTCAGCGAGCCCATAGGATGCTTATTCTAAGCCAAGTTAAAATTGCTAGTTCCCAAGAGACACTCTTATCTAGGTTAGTTAGCTTTCTAAGGCACTACTAGGTTTCAATTTAGGGTCTTAGCTAGCTCAAGGAAAGCTTTTCCTATTTACCTGGATAATTAGCTCAAAGGAATACTTCCAGGTTTATCTCAAATTGATTCTAAGTAAGGGATGCTAATCCCTTAGAGACACTCCTACCTAGGTTAATTAGTTTGGTGGGGCACTATTAGGTTTCAATTTAGGGCCTTAGCTAGTTCAAGGAATGCTTTGCCCACTTACCTAGGATAGTCAGCTTAAAGGAGCACTTCTAAGTTTATCTCGAATCGATTCTAAGTAAGGGTTGCTAATCCCCCAAAGATGCTCTTGCTTAGGTTAGGTAGTTTAGAGTTGTCGAGCCTGGTTTTTCACCCTCCCGGTTCTCTTATAAAATTAGGTTTTCTCTAAGTCAACCAGTATTAAATCCTTACCTATTTAATACTAACCCACGACTAGGGTTTAAAAAAAAAACCATTTTTCAACTTAAAAAGATTTAGAGTCGCTACCTTACTGGAGTTGGAAAAAGGAGTTAAGTTATAACCAACTAGGTGGATTGATTATAACTCAGCTACCGGTCTATCGATTTAAAAAACCAAGTTATAAAACGGCTTTTTAAAAACCAAAGAAGCTGGATCTGGGGGTTAGGACTTTTAAACCTTTGCAGGTATCATTAATTTTCCAAAATTAACTTTAATCTTAAAAAATCACCTTTTATTTTACAAGATAAAACTCAATTTAACTATTATAATTGGATAAATGAAATAATCTAAACTAAAAAGGGAAAATTAGGTCTTCTTCATTTTTATCGTCACCCCATAGGTACTTACGTACCTGCTATTCGAGATTAGATGTACATAGTTCTTTTTTGTAAAACTTTAGTGGATTGGTTTTTTAATTTTGAAAACAATCGAGTTTACGTTTTATTCAATTTTGATTTGTTGAAGGAAATTCCTAAAAACATCCTAATCAGTTTTTTTTTTTTTTTTAGAAACTCTAAAATGGTTCTAATTTGGAAAGAAGTCTATTTATTTTCACTTATTTTTAGAAAATCAATTTTCCTAAGTGAAAAAAAGAAATAATAATTTTTTTATTTACTTATTTATTTTTTTATATTTATTTATTTATTTTTTATATTATCACTTAATTTATTTATCACTTATTACTTATTACTTATTATATCTTACTTATTTAAACTAATAAANTTTCAAAATTTCTTATTTTTTTGTATTTTTTTCTAAATTTCTTATTTTTTGAGCTTTTTCCTATTTTCCTATTTTTAAATATTTTTCTAGAATTCTTATTTTTTCTAAATTTCTTCATTTTTTAAGGCTTTCTTTAATTTTCTATTTTTTTTTTTGAACTTTTCCTAATTTAAGACCTTATAACCTAATTTGAAAAATAAAAGGGGGGCAAAAATTAGATGCCTACAGCTGCTCCTTTTTAGGGTAAAGTTTGAGCAAAACTTTGCCACAACGATAAGATAGATACTATTTTTGCCCCAAGAGCGAATTTTGTTCTAAGAAATACTACAACTAGCTAGCTATCCTAGGTCCAATCCATTGGGGATTTGGAGAAGAGAAGAGTGGCACTCTAAGAGCTGACTGAAAAACTGAAAGAAGAATTGAAGTTTGGTCATACTCGAGGTAAAACATGTAAAGTACTCCTAGAGCTGGCTAAGGCCTTAAGAAGAATGAGCAAACTTGGTGGTGCCCTAATGAGCTGACTAACTAAGGTGGGCAAAGCGCACTTAGAGTTGGCTAAGACCCTAAGAAAAATGAGCAAACTTAGTTGTGCCCTAATAAGCTGACTAATCAAGGTAGGTAAAGCTCTCCTAGAGCTGGCTAAGACCTTAAGAAGAATGAGCAAACTTGGTTGTGCCCTAATGAACTGACTAACCAAGGTAGGTAAAGTGCTCCTAAAGTTGGCTAAGACCCTAAGAAAAATGAGCAAACTTGGCCGTACCCTAATGAGTTGATTAACTAAGGTGGGCCAAACTTGATCGTGCCTTAATGAGCTGACTAACCAAGGTAGGCTAAACTTGGTCATGCCCTAATGAGATGACTAACCAAGATAGGCAAAGCACTCCTAGAGATGGCTAAGACCCTAAGAAAAATGAGCAAACTTGGTCGTACCCTAATAAGTTGACTAACTAAGGTGGGCAAAGCGCTTTTAGAGCTGGCTAAGACCCTAAGAAGAATGAGCAAACTTGGTCGTACCCTAATGAGCTGACTAACCAATGTGGGCAAAGCACTTCAAAAGTTGGCTAAGACCCTAAGAAAAGAACGGGACAACGCCTCATAGGCTAGTTAAGAAGATAATGAAGGTAATTGCTTTACGAGCCAGTTAAGAGAAACTTGGTAAAAGGAAGTGCCCTACAAAACTTAGTGAAGAAAGGGGCTTGCTTACAAGAAATTTGGTGAATAGAGGGACCCTATGGATTGGAAAGATGAATCGAGCTAAGATCATGTCTTCGTAGGTTGGCCAAACACTAAATGCAGAAAGTAAATGCCTTATGGGTTGGTTAAAAAGATTATTGGGAGTAAAAATTGGTCTAAATGCAAGAAAAAAAATTGGTGTACTAATGCTATGTGGAAATACTTACCCGGTCTTTGTTGATAGCACCCAATCCATCAAACCTTTTTGAAAAGCCCCCATTAGAAAATTACCGACTCTTTGTTTTAGTCCCTTGTTATCAACTTGGATGTTCTTGTCATACAACATTCACAAATTCATTGGTTCTTTTTAGAGAAGTCATGGAAATTAGCTCGATGTAGGAAAAACCACCTACTATTTTTGTTTCTTTGGAACTTTTATTAACCCAAAAGCCTCATTCCTATCTACCGTGATTGCTTACTTGAGTTTCGTATTCCTCTGAAAAAATAGACAATAAAACTCCCCATTGAGGGGGATTAATTCATAATAAAGTATTTTAGAGAATTTTGTTAACTACCAATGTTCTAGATCTCATTCCTTAATTCCTCTCGTATTTGTAGTGTTTGGGTTCGATTAAATGGGGTAAAGGGAATTGGACCATTCTATGGAGAGGGTGATTATTCCAACAATGACAACAGCCAAGGATACCAAATTTGCTTGTAGATAATGAAAATTAGGCTACAATGACGTTCAAAATGACTAGCATTTTCGCATTTTTGGCAAAATTCCCATTGACTTCTTATGGATAGTACAATTTTACAGCGTTGGTGTTTACAGGGTCTCTCAAATTTGGACCATCCATTTGGGACAAAATCAAAGCCCCTTGTGATAATACTCACTTCATGACATAAGGACCCCTGTAATTGGGGGCGAATTTCCCTCTAGAGTCTTGTGCATTGGGGAGAGCTTTTCTTAACACCAAATCTCCTTCTTTAAGGTTACAGGGTCGTACCCTTTTGTTGAAGGCTCGAGCTATTCTTTGCTGATAACATTGATTATGACACAGGGCTGTCAATCTCCTTTCATCAATCAGATTTAGCTATTCGATGCATTTCTTTACTTAATTGACTTCGTCCAAATGAGTTTCTAATAGTACCCTAAGTGACGGGATCTCGACCTCTACTGGTAACACTACTATGGTGCTGTGTACTAAAGAGTATGGTGTTGCCCCAATCGATGTTTTGATGAAAGTCTGATAAGCCATGAGTGTGAAGGGTAACATCTCATGCTAGTCCTTATATGTAACAGCCATTTTTTCAATGATTCTTTTGAGGTTTTTGTTTACTGCTTCGATGGCTCCATTCATTTGGGGTTGATAAGGAGTAGAGTTCCCGTGAATGATTCAGAATTGCCGGTATAATTCTATCATTAGCTACTTCAGTGATGATTGTTTCAGGAGTCCCGTACTGAGCTAAGATGTCTCTCTTAATGAACTTAACTATGAACCCTTTAGTAACATTCAAGTAAGATGAAGCTTTTACCCATTTGCTGAAGTAGTTGATGGCAACTAATATGAAGTGATGCCCATTGGATGCTTTTAGAGTAATAGGGCCGTTGATATCTATGCCCCACATTGAAAAAGGCCATGGTGCTGAGAAGGCATGTAATTCTTAAGGCGGGGTGTTCATCTTATTCACATAAATGACAGTACCTAACATGTTTGATGCAATCACTTTCCACTGTTGACCAATAATACCCTAGCCTCATGATTTTCTTTACCAACATGTATCCATTCATGTGAGGCTCGCATACTCCTTCATGTACCTCTTTCATTAACTTCTCAACCTCTTTGTCATCTACATACCTTAAGAGTGTACCGTCAAATGAGCGTCGGTATAAGGTAGACTTGCTTACTAAGAATCGAGTGGCTAATCTCCTAATCATCTTTCTGTCTCTTTTCTCAGCCTCTTCAGGGTATTCACCTTGTTGTAGGAATGTCTTAACATCATAATACCATGGTTTTTAGTTGTTCATACCCACAATTGTTAAGCAGAAAGTAGGCCTGTTTTCAATTTCACTAGTAAGGGGCTGAATCTTGACTCCACCAGATATTTGGATCATAGATACTAGTGTAGCTAAGGCATAAGCAAATTGATTCTAAGTCCTTGGTACATGATTGAAGGTAACTTCTTTGAAATTTTTCATTAATTCTATCAAATGCCAGTAATAAGGTACCAACTTAGGATCTTTAGTTTTATACTCTCCTAGGGCTTAGCCAATAATGAGTGAGGAGTCCCCATACACTTCTAATTCTTGCATGTCTTTTTCTAGAGCCATCCTAAGTCCCATGATGCATGCTTCATACTTAGCAATATTATTAGTGTATTGGAAAATGAGCCTTATGGCCACAGGATATTGAGTACCTTCAGGGGATATTAGTATTGCTGTAACTCTACACCCAAACACGTTGGCTGTACCATTAAAGAACAATTTCCATTTCGATGGCTTTTCATCTTCTCCTTTATCAGAGTTTCCTTCAACCACTAGGATACCTTCATCATGGAAATTGACTTATACTTCTTGGGGAGTGCTATTAGAGGGATTTTCTACTAATTAATCTACCAAAGCTTGCCCTTTGACCGAATTTTGGTTTACATATGTAATGTCGAACTCTGATAGCAATATTTTCCACTTTGAGATTCTACCAATTAAGGTCGTTTTGTTTGCCAAGTACTTTAGGGGATCGTATTGAGTCAGTAATTCAACCCGATAATAGAGTATGTATTGTCTGAGCTGATGCATTACCCAAACTAAAGCATAGCAGGTTCTTTTAATTTCTGAATATCTCTGCTCCCCTTTGGTGAATTTCTTATTCAAGTAGCATACAGCCCATTCCTTCCCTTCCTCATCTTTTTGGCCGAGCATGCACCCCATGGACTCTGGTAATATTGTTAAGTATAGGAATAAAGGTTTCTTGGGTTTTAGAGCTACTAGAATTGGAGGGTTCATGAGGTATTCTTTGATTTTTGTAAAGGCTTGCTTACACTCTTCGTCCTAGTTGATCTTAGCATTCTTTTTTAACAACTTAAATAAAGGACAACACTTATCCGTGAGTAGGGATATGAATCGGGCTATATAGTTTAAACGGCCCAACAAACCTCTGATTTCTTTGAGCGTGCATGGTGAGGGCAAGTCAACTATCACCTTAACTTTGTCAGTGTCCACTTTAATGCCCCTTTGGCTGATTATGAAACCTAATAATTTCCCTGAAGTCACCCTAAAAGTACACTTCCTTAGGTAAAATTTTAGTTGGAATTTTCTCAACCTATCAAATAATCTCTTTACATTTTCCACATGATTTTCTCCTTCTTTAGACTTAGCAATCATATCATCGACATATACTTCAACTTCTTTGTGCATCATGTCATGAAATATTGCTACCATGGCCCTTTGGTAAGTTGCCTTAGCATTTTTGAGTTCGAAAGGCATCACTTTGTAGCAAAATGTGCCCCAAGTCGTAATGAAAGTTATCTTGTCTTTATCTTCTTTAGCCATTCGAATTTGGTTATACTTGGAAAATCTATCCATGAAAGAGAAAATGTGGTTTCCAGCTGTGTTATCGACCAATATATCGATATGGGGCAAAGGAAAATTATCTTTAAGGGTTACTTGATTAAGGTCTCAAAAGTCCACGCGCACTCTGACTTTTCCATTCTTCTTCATAACTAGTACTATGTTGGCTACTCACTCGGGATAATCAGACACCTCAATGAAGTCGACTTCCAATAGTTTTCTGACTTCTTTGATTTTCAATAGGATATCTGGTCGGAACCTTCTCAACTTTTGTTTCTTAGGCTTGATATCCTCTTATGTAGGTAAGTGATAGACCATGATCGATGGGTTTAATTCGGGCATGTCGTCATAAGACCATGTAAATACTTCTTGGTATTTAGATAGTAATGTTATCATCTCTATCTTTTGCTTTTCTTCCAAATTTCCCCCAATCTTCAACACCTTAGGGTTTTTATTGGTACCGACATTAATTATCTGTGTTAGCTCGTTGATGAAAATTTTACTTATTTCATGTTTTTGCTAGCTTTCTTGCACATCATTATGGTCACTAACATCACTCCCGATGACTAACCTAGTAAGGCCGAAAGTGATATTAATATTTTCATCACCTATCTATGCGAGGTATCCATAACCTTTATTCAGATTGTGGCATCTAGAGAAAAAGAAAAGTGTGCAAAAGGAAGAGTGTAAGTAAGGCAAGAGTAAAGAGAAAAGAAGATTTTATTTTTAGGGAACTCTCTTCTGAATATAAGCATTTGGAGAACAAAGGCAATTTATTACAAAATTCTATAAAATACTGGATCATGATTCATCCTTTACCTTAGGGAAGACTTATTGTTATTCATACAGATGGAGAACCAATTATTCAAGTGATGAGATTTGTTGAATAGGCTAGCCCCTTCATTTTTACTGGAAGTACCTTCTTTTGTGGGCATTAAGTTTTGGGCTTCAACCTTGATGAAAGTTTTTAACAATGGAGGGAAGGTCATTGGAGTGTGATACAACCTGTCGCCTTTTTTGCCCCTAGCCTGCATTCTTTGCACTTCTTCCATTGGGGTTGGAATGTATCCTAAACCATAGCTCCTAAACGAGCCTTCTTTGAATTTCAACATCTCTTCCTTTTGCTAATTGGTGATCATGCACACCTCATTAAACATTTGGAGACTAAAGTCCTCTTGTTCTTCTATACTAATATAGGGTATGGCCGTCTCTTTATAGATTTCATAATCTTAGTCACCCAGAATTGTGACGACTTGGCCATTGGAGATGAACTTAGCTTTTTGGTGAAGCATTGATGGTATGGCCCCTACTGAATGTATCCAAGGCCTTCCCAATAACAGATTGAAGGTCCTTAGAATGTCCAAAACCTGGAACGGGATATTGAACGTCTGTAGGCCAATATCAACTGGTAAGTCAACCTCCCTTATTATCTCTCTCCTGGATCCATCAAAAGCTCTTACCGTTGTTGAACTAAGTTTGATAGCAGTTGTATCAACGCCTAATAGATCAAGGGTGGCCAAAGGACAGACATTGAGATGACCTGTGGTCGATGAGGACTCTTGTTGCAATGATGTTATTTATCTTCACTATTATGAATAAAGGCTTTATGTCCTAGGAACCTTCTTCACCTAGTTCCTCAATGGAGAAGGAGATTTGATCTATGATGAGGATGGAATTAGTAACAGAACCGATCCTTTCAGCCAGGATTTCATGAGGGACCTTGACATCCCTTAGAGTTCTGAATAAGGCTTCTTGGTGTGGGTCTGATGCCATCAACAAACTCATGAGGGATATTTGTGCCGGAGTCTTAACGCTGGTCCATTATTTTATACTCACTAGACTTGATCATCTTGGTGAAGGCAGTTAATCATTCTTCAGTTTATTCAATGTTTGGCATTTCCAGTATACCCTTCTTTTTTAGGTTTTCCCTCGGATCATAGGTTCTGCTGGAGCGAGTGATCCCCTTTACAATCGAGCCTGATTGCCCCTGGTTTATTGCTTGGTAGTTGAGGGGGTAACTTTATAATTTTCGAGGGCCACAAGTACGTAGAATGTGCACCTTTTAGTTTGTGGGACCTCTTTTTTGTAGAACCTATAAACCTTTGGTTCTTGGTTTCAACCGATCATGTTGATGGCAGATTCTAAGTGGTCAAATATCATATTGATGATAAGTCCATGGTTTGGCAGTGGGTTATTGTTGATGTTTGGGGTAGGAGCCTCTACAAAATCCAATTGTACTGTACCTTCATTGATCAAATCTTAGATTTTATTTTTCAACCTCCAACACAAATTAGTTAAATGGCCCACTTGCCCTAGATGATACTGATATCTTGCATTGGGATTAAAGAACTTCGGCCTGTACCTTTTATTGGGAGCCTCAAAATGGAGTAGATTATCTCTTCTTAACTTCTAGAGCGCCTGACTGAATGGAACAAGTATTCTAGTGAACTGTCTCGAGGCTTTATTAGCCTGTGGTTAGCTTCTATATTGTGGTTGAGCTAGTGGAGGATTTGTCTTAAAAGAAACTCAAGAGTTAGGTCTTGCATTCGAGTTAACCATGCTGATAATAGCTTCTCTAGGCTTGTTAGTGGTGGGTTTAGCAAAGGGTAGTCTTCTATCTATTGTTTCTCGCAACTTGCTAGAGGTAACGACACTCTCAATTCGATACCCCGCTGCCACTATTTCTGTAAAGCTAGAAGAGACTTATCCGATCAGGTGAACGAAGTAATGCCTCTCAAGAGTGTTAATGAAAGTTGCCGTCAGCTCTTTTTCATTCACAGGGGTAAATACCCTTGTAGCCGGAGACCTCCACCTTTGAGCATATTCTTTGAAGGATTCATTGTACCTTTTCCATAGGGCAACCAAATCCATCATTGTTGGTGCCACTTCAACATTAAATCTATATTGCTCATAGAATGTTTTGGCTAGCTTCTCCCATGTATTCACCTGATTTAAGTTCAATTGGGCATACTAGGTTAAGGTAGGGCCTGTCAAGCTATCCTGAAAGGTTTGGACCATAAGTTAATCATCCTGTACATACTTGCCCATCTTACATACATACAGTCGGGTGTGTAACTTAGGGCATCTAGTCTCATTGTATTTTTCAAAGTTAGGTACTTTGAATTTTTTTAGGAAGCTTTCATAATCATAGACAGAGAAGTTTATTATTCCAGTGTACTCAAATCCATCATACCCCTTGAGCGTTTTCATTTTTTTGATAATCTATTGAGTTAACCGCTCCTCGAGCTCCTTCAATCTGTCCTGGTTAGCTTCAGGCTTCGGGTTGATTGGGAATGAGTAAGTATTCGGCTTAAAGGTTAGGTTGGCCTTTGGAAATACCCCTTTAGTTTCAAAGGATTCAAAGCCCTAATTGCCTTTATAGTAAGGTTCTTCTATTTCAAGGGGTGGGGCCTCAGTATTCTTTCTATATCGAGCTTTGGAGTACTCTTCATTTGATAGGGTTATAGACCTAAGCAAAGAGATGCTGTTAGCAAGAAAGCTTAGTTGATCTACCATCTTTCCCATTATTCGTTCTAACAATTGGAATCTCAACTCCATGGAGTCAATAACCTCGGGGTTGCTATTGCCATTATTGTTGTTGTTTCCTTAGTTAGCCATTCTGGTTTGAGAATGAGTTTTGATGGGGCTTCTCTGGAAAGTTTGATGTTTGGGAGCTATCTTAGCGACTTGGGTAAAAAACCACTTCTCAAAAAGTTAGTATATGGATATTTTAAAAAAGAATGCAAATGAATGAAATGCAAGTAAATCATATGGATGAAAAGGAGAGGATCACTAAATGATTAATAGAACGACAAGTTATTTATTATTTTTAGATTCCTAAAGTCTTATTACATGAAAGAAAGTAAAAGGTACAAATTCATCTATAATAATTTTCTTTTTTTCTATGGGCCAAATGACATTTTCTTCTTCTTTTGGTCATGCTTAACCGCTTCTTCAAACTCTTGAATTTTCTTCTAGGTCATCTTCAGTTGGTGTTCCAAGGTGTGTGACCTTGGTCTAGATTCTTGGCATAGGCTCGCCTATTTGTCTTTCTCATCATGGAAGATCTCCATACGTGCTTTCATTTGGTCCATATAGGTCACCATTTCAGAGTTAAGGCATATAAGGGAGGTTTGAAGGACTTCTGGTACTCAATATTACATTATGCCTACCTTGTGAAGTTGATTGAATACATACTCTTTGGTAACCCGATGTTTGTCCACTTATCCTATGAATTCACTTAGATCTATATTTGGGCTCACAGTTCGGGTGTCCCACCAAGCTTTGATCTTGTGAAGTTTGGATGCCTTTTCTATGGAGTGAGGCTCTTCAAGATTAAGAGTGAATGGTTCCAATGAAGGTTTGTGAACTATGTCCTGGATCCCTCCAAACTGTCTTACCATGTTGCTTGGATAGTAGCCTGTACACCAACTCATCCCAATTAGTGGCACAACATGGTAATTCTTGCAAATCAGTATGACCCTAGTGTAATTGCTCCACCTGATAATCTACAATATGTCTTCTACTTAGAAATCTTGTAGAACCTCTATCTAAAGAAGGGTAGGGATATCTTTTGGTAATTTGATCTTATCGATGAAAGAATCAATAAGGTCAATCTTATTCACAAATGCTCTCCTTATTAAATCTAACCTAAAGCATTTGATGTGACTAACGAACCAAACTATTAATAGTGCTATGCTTGACCTAAGATCTTCGCAACCCCTTTTCTTAAGGAAATTAAGATTCCTTATCTACTCAATAAGTAGGACAGGAATATAAGACTTACCTTCCCAGAGTTGAGTCACTAACTCTGTTACCCAAGTGTATAAGAAGAGACCCACTTGAAAACAAGATAGTAGTGAACACAGCTAGGACATAGGCCTTGATTTGATTTTCTCTCCAATTCCCAAGAAACAACGCTTGTTTGTTAGAGTTGGGCTCATTCTGGAACTAATGGACTAAATCCCATATCTTGATGGCGTATTTGTTGCAGTCATCTAGAGCCTCATTTATTTTAGTCTTACGGATCCCTAAGAATTTTGAGAAGATACATGTTAGGCTGAAGCTGAGTTTCGGGACATATATTTCATCCAAAGGAGGAGCTTAGAGCAGTTGGGTGTACTCCTCTAGAGTTGGGTTGATTAGATGTGGTCCAAATTGAAAAGCCAGTACTTTAGGCTCCTAGAAATGGACTATAGCCCTTACTAGCGTAATGTTAACCTTCACTTTGGCTAGTGAAAGTATGAGTCTAATTTTGCTGGTAATAAACTGTTGCTCTCTCGAGTTGAAGGTTTGAAACCACTAGTTAAGTATGGGCTTTAGGTTTATAGGTTTGTAGACATGAATCTCTTTGGTGAAAACCCTGGCATTGGATGAGCTGGCTTGAAACTTTACAAAGAAAGCATAAATTATAAGGGAAAGATTAATTACAAGAAGAGAAAATATATAAGACTTCCTATGTACATCAATTCTAGGAACAATACAGGGAAAAACTCTAAAATCTTTGTCATTTTTTTTTTTTGTAACATTGCCGCTTTGTTAGTTATTCGTTGACCCCATGAAATGTAATGCAAGATAGGTGGGTTTTAGCGGTCCTTAAACTCTGTGACCTGACACATTTATGAAAAAAACGGTTCCTTGATCACATTAAAGTTTAAGTGAGGTAGCTTAATCGGCCTCGAACGATGGTTGCCCCACTACGCTCGAGACTTTACACAATGGCTCTCTGACCTATGGTCCTATGATGGCAAAATAAATCCCTCCCCACAAAAACAAAACCTGCAAATGATATTAGCATAATTTATAATATAAGATAAGTAAATAAATTGCATTTAAGGTGATTTTAGAGATTAATTTTAATTTTGGAAAACCAAATGGCTAACCCTCTTAACGTCCTTAGTGGAGTCGCCAAGCTATCGAGCCTAGTTTTTCACCTTCCTAGTTCTCCTATATAATTAGGTCTTCTCTAAGCCGACTAGTATTAAATCCTTACCCATTTAATATTAGCCTTCGACCAGGGTTTAAAGAAAACCATTTTTCAACTTGAAAAGATTTGGAGTTGCCACCCAACTAAAGTTGGGAAAAGGGGTTAAGTTATAACTAACTAGGTGGATTGGTTATAATATAGCTACTGGTCTATCGATTTAAAAAACTAAGTTATAAAACGATTTTTTAAAAACTAAAGAAGCCAAATCTGGGGGTTAGGACTTTTAAACCCTTACAGGTATCATTGATTTTCCAAAATTAACTTTAATCTTAAAAAATCACATTTTTATTTTATAAGATGAAACTCAATTTAACTATTATAATTGGACAAATGAAAATCTAAACTAAAAAGGGAAAATTAGGTTTTCTTCATTTTTATTGTCGCCCCATAGGTGTTTACGTACCCGCTATCTGGGATTAGACCTACGTAGTTCTTTTTTGTAAAACTTTAGTGAATTGGTTTTCTAATTTTGAAAACAATCGAGTTTACATTTTATTCAGTTTTGATTTATTGAAGGAAATTCCTAAAAACGTCCTAATCGTTGTTTTTTTTCTTTTTGGAAACTCTAAAATGGTTCTAATTTGGAAAGAAGTCTATTTATTTTCATTTATTTTTAGAAAATCAATTTTTCTAAGTGACAAAAAGAAATAATAATCTTTTTATTTACTTATTTATTTTTTTTATATTTATTTTTTATTTTTTATTTTATCACTTAATTTATTTATCACTTATTACTTATTACTTATTATATCTTACTTATTTATTTATCACTTATTACTTATATTTATTTATTTATTTTTTATTATATCTTTTTAATTATCAATTGATCTTGATATAGATATCGATCTACCTATAGATTATTACAAGTCTTGATTGATATTATGGCTAAGTGAGTATTTCTAATGATTCTATACTTGTTTATATTTGTAGATAATGAATTTTAAATATTATTGATAAATTATTTGATGTGTAAGGTATGGGATATGCATATGACTGATGTTTGTTTGTTATGTGAAAATACTTTAAATTATGGAAATGAATTGACTGCTGCATTATATATATCTATAGAGAATTTGTTTGCTTGTGATAATGGTTGGTCACTTAATAACTAGACTTAAGTATACTTGAACTAATTAACTTAAATTAGGTCATGGGTAACCATGCATTGCATTATATTAATCCCGGTCGTCACATCACATGAAGGTAACAAGAGGCCATGGAGGGTTGATTATATAATTATCATTAAAGTGTTTTAATATATGGTGCACTTATACAATATGACCTTACCTTGGCCCGTAGGATTACTAAGTATTAGAGACACTAATTGCCTAACTAAGGACCGAGTCTAGAGGCCTTCGTTTAAGCGTGAGTGTGGACTGTAGGGGCTCACTTACAATCATACCTGGAACTTAGTTTTTAAAAATGGAATTGAATACGAAATATGGAGTTTCATAATTATGTGAGTACAAGTATGATACCGAAATTTAATTAGTGCCATGTATACTCCAACCTTAACTTTAGAAGGCATTAAATCTGAGTTGTATACTGTACCTAGTCAATTGTATATATTTGTGTGATATTCTACTTATTCATGCATTTATATGTTTGTAATTAATCGTTGAATAACTTACTTATTGTATGGTTGATAGATAACTCACTAAGTTTATGACTTATACCCTTATAGACTTCTTTTATAGGAGAACTTATTTATAGTACTTGGTCAAGGTATGCTTGAGGTTAGTTGGGAGCTTTTAGGTTTGTGAGTACTGAAGTGGAGAGAATTCTTATAGCAGATTCTCAATTGGAACTTCTATCATAATATGTTATATGATATTCAGTAGTTACATATAGTAACTCTCTTCATTACTTTAGCTTATCTAATAGTACTTTAAGGCTTAAAGTATTTTATTACTATATGTTGATTATACTTTATGAAATCTTATATTAATATGTCCATGTTGTGATATTATATGTGCCTATATAGCTCTTAGGTAATTAGTTGTAGTAGTAGCTTTGTATATTGTACGAAAGGTTATTGATTGAAAGGGAAATTAATCTATAATCTTTTGTACATATGGTGCTTGCCATGACTATGCCACCCTTCAAGTCGTGATAGTTCAGATTGTAATACTATTACTTTGTCCAACTTATACTATTACACTACTATCTATTCTATTATACACGAATACTATAATTAAACTATACTATAGCAAAATATCAATACAAAATTTACAAATATTCGGATAATTTGAACTTAGATAATATTAAATATGTTATATATTACTCATATGATAAATTATTACTCTCTATTTACTATGATAAATAATTTAAGCAATATGAAATATTCTTAAAAGTTTTAACTAGATTATATCATTAATGAAGTATACTTAAAATTTGATAAGGATTGACTATAAAAATATAAAGATTTAAAGTAAAACTAAAAAGTTATATGAGACTCAAAACTTAAGTGGAAAGGGAATTATAAGTAAATAGTAAATCGATTAGGCTGTTTAATACTACATCTAAATATTGATTAGGTTTCTTTTATTATTATTTATTAGGAGACACCAATTACGAGGGCAAGCTACTCATTGATTGCTAAGATCCATATCAACTTAAGACAAGTGAGTAATCTTGATGTCTCCATTCTTGTTTTGTGCTTGTAATTAGTGCACCCAAATTTTATATGCTAATAAAATTGATGCTTGGGGTTTAAGATATGCATGTGGCTAAATATTGCTTGTTATAGTGCAAAATGTTATTAAATCTAGCAACTGATGAATTGGTTGTATGATTGAATGCTACATGATTTGAATGGTTGTTGATATCAGTTGATCACCTCATATTTGAAATAATCATATTTTCTTATCTTAAATTAAAAAGAATTATGCATATGCACAAACATTGCATTTCCTAGTGGGATGGGAATCCCATGTGATTTGATTATTTATAACTAATACAGTGTAAGAGCACTTGTACAATAGGACCCTACCCTTATCTCGTTGGCTTGCTTGGTGCTAGAAACACAAACCGTAAGTGGCTAAGGGTCAAGTCTAGAGACCTTCGCTATAAGGCATAAGTGTGGGTTGTTGGGGCTACCTTATCGCTAGCCTTGGGAATTTATATACTATTGGATTTTTGGAAATGGAAATATATTTTTTTGTGAAATATGAATTTCAATATATGGTTAAAAGCCTAAGTGCTAGAACCTAATTGTAATTGGCGCTAATGAATCTCTAACCCTTACCTTGGAGAGCGTTAAATCCGAAGCTGTATACAACAACTAGTCAACTACATATATTGTTTAGCATACTGCTTGTTTTGCATTCGTATGTTTGTTGATTAATTATTTGATAACCTGATTGATAGTATAGTAAGAAGGATATCTCATTAAGCTCATGTATCTTACTCCCCAAAGGTTTATTTTACAGGTTCATTTAAGTTGGGATTGGGATAAATTTCGAGTGTAGAGTGCAATTAAAGATATGTAAGATAATGTTAAAGTTAATTAAGAAGTATATAGCTGGTATGGAAACATCCTATGTAGAAAGTATTTATATATTAAGGTTTTGTATAATTTAATATTTCTTGTAATCTATAAAATTGACTTACCCTATCTTGTTATTTGGCAGGGGATATCAATTATCTACAGTTCTGAAAGATTGTGGAATATTAGACATCCATAGTTATTTATATATTATGATAAGTTAATAAATTAAAAATCCAAAAACCCTAGTGATTAAACATTAGAGTTTTGCAATCTCTGACTTATAAGATAGTTTTCATATGATGGATATATACGTGATACGAAAATTTTAAGCAATCCTACTAAGCTTCCCCTTAGGGTCTTGATAGTTGTTGCATTATTTTATTCTATACTTAAATGTGTGTGATTGGAATTGCATGTTCATGCGTATGTGTTTGATGTGTTTCATACTAGGCTTCGACTCATCCCTTCTTAAAATTTTTAGGTGCAAGTATAGGTTTGGCAATGCAGTAGATTGTTATAGATATTATGATGATGGTAGGAATGGTTCTATGTAGGTTGAGCAGCATTGTGGTTTTGGTTGAATTGTATAACAGGTTTTAGTTATTTATTTCAATTTGTATTGTGGGTTACTAAAAGTTACTTAAGAATTCTCTAGTCAGAATATGTGGTTGAAGTAGAATAGTTGGAGTTTCTTATATGATGTGTATAGATATGTTTAGAATTTGTAAAGCTTATGTAAACTCTAGAAAATCAGTAGTATGAACTCTAATTTAAGTCCGAGTATCCTAAACTGTATAATAAGTCGATAAAGCTAGTAATAATAAAAGATTATAAAACTTAATAAATCAAATATAACATTGATAATAAAAACACGAGAAATTGATCGAAACCCTAAATCGTGTACTAAAACCCTAAATCTAATTTATGCACAATTAACCAAAATTGAACCCGAATTTGATCGAAACCCTAAAACTATAACTTTAAGCCTATAACATAATTAAATAGCACTTAATAGTGATATAATTGTAGTCGATTGTAATTATCGACTAAATCGCGTAATCGCATAAAAGTTTAACGAAATTGGTAAAATAACTTATAAAAATTATAATTGTAATAGGTACCAATTAAATTGATAAATTTCCACAAATTCCAAAATTAATTTATGGTGAGTATTGTTGTAATTTGTATGTTTAGAAAAGTTACATATATTTATTTTTAACTTCTATTTTATTCCTTTTTCTTTCTTTCTTTTTCTTCTTTCTTCCTCCTCCTAATTTCCTAAACCTGCCACGTCCTGAAAACAAAAACAGAAAACAGAAAAATCAGTTAAAAAAAAACTGTTGCCCACGTGCTCTAAATCAAATGCTAAGTGTTGAGTTTATAAAAAGAAAAAAAAAATTAGAAATGATTACCTTATCTTATCTTCATAAATGTAAAGATTAAGTTAGTTTATTTTCTTTACTTTTCTCCTTACAATTGCTGATCATGTGGGAAAGAAAGAAGAAGAGATATCTGGAAAAAATTTGAGCAAACCAAATCAAAAACACAAAAAAAAAAAAAAAAAAACCAAGAAGAAAAAGAAGAAGAAGAAGAAGAAGGGAAAAAGAAGAAGGAAATTTAAGACTAATACAAATATAATACGATAAGTATATTTATGTTGGATGTATATAGGTATACTATATGGTATGTACATGTATATATAGTAAGTATTTTTGTATTTTACTAACAAATTCATTACATATACATGTACATATGCATGAGTAGATAATTTAAGATATATATATATATATATCTATGTATAAAGATATGTATGTAGACATGTATGTATACAAGTATAATATATAGTATGTGTATGTATCCATAAGACTACATATAGTAAGTATTTAGTATTTTTTTTAAAAAATAAAATAAAACAAATAAAGATATATATATATATATATATAGTTGTACACATGAAGAGGATTATGTATGTATTTATGTATACAAACTTTATTTTTATATTTATATATATATATAAGAATATGTATTCGTATAGTATGTATAAGTATTTTATAGTTATATATTCATATATATACATGTAAGCTATATTTTATATACATATAGGTATACATGTATGTGGCATGAATATATGTATAATAAATAGTCTATGTATAACGTATAGTATATATGTAGTATATTGAATATTAAGTAATATATATGATATAATAATATTTACTAAATAAAATAAATTCATAAATATGTAAGAAGTAGATATATATATATATATATATTACCATAAATTAGGGATTACTAATTAAAGTAAATTATAAAATTAATTAAATATAGTATAAGTACATAAAAATATATATGTAGATCGTAAAATACAAATGAATAATAAGAAAATAATAAATAATAAAAATAATAGCAATAATAATAATAATAATAATTGTAATAAGTTTAAAATCTCAAAAAGAGGAAAAATAACTAAATAAGGTAAAATATGCTTAAAATAATAAAATTATCAATTATATAATTTAAATAATTATTAAATCATAAATATATCAAGAAAAAGCTAAAATTAATATTTTATAATTTTTTAAATTGAAATAATAAATTTTGTGATATTTTTATATCACAATTCAAACTACGAGTTACAATGTCCAAAATAGATTTCACTACGAGAAAATACGCTCAAAAATGATCAAAATGGACTATAAGTTCATAACGATTCGAGCTAAAACGAAAAAATTATACGTGATTTGATAAAAAGCTCGAATCGACAATTTTACGTAATTAGGTAAAGTAAACCTTACAAATTACAATACTAGTTTAGCTTTAAATTCCCAAACTTACAAATTTTTATTATTCTTAGGTGATTTTAACATTGACCCTGAACTTCTGCCAAATTATTATGACCCTTGAGTCAATTATGGTTGAGTGAATTTTCCTAATGATTCTATACTTCTTTGTGTTTGTAGTTAGTGAATATAAGTTATTATCAATAAATGAATATTGTATGGGGTTAGGTTATGCTTGTATATGATAATTGGTTGTTAATGGTGAATTTACTTTAAATTACAATAATGTGTTGATTGTTGCATAATAGATTCACTAGGAATTGATTGTTTATGACTTTGAATGATCATTGAATAATTAGACCTAATTTTACTTTACTAGAAAAAGTTAACTTAAAACACGCATAATCATATACCACATAATTAATTCCAATAGTCACATTACATGGAGGTAGCGAGAGGCCATACGTGGGTTGATTATTGATTGTCATAGATTTCGTATAGTGTACACATGCGATATGACCTTACCCCGGCCCGTAGAATTACTAGGCATTGAAGACGCCAACCGCCTAGTTAAGGGTCGAGTCTAGAGGCTTTCGTTTAGGGTTAAGTAAGGGCTATGTGAACCTACTCACAATCATATGTAGAACTCGTTTTTTATAAAACTGATGATGGATATACCATTATATTTTAAATACAAAACGCGGAGTTTCGTTATGAAATAAGTTTTAGTATGATACCCGAATCTGATTGTGCCGATGTATCTCCAACCTTGGCTTCGGATGGCATTAAATCTAAGTTGCATGTAGTACCTGGTCACCTGCATGTATTTGTTTGACATACTAATTGTCATACATTCATTTGATTGAATTTAATTATTATATAACTTGATTGTTGTATGGTTGAGAGGATTATCTCACTATTTTAATTAGCTTATACCCTTATAGTTTTCTTTTGTAGGTAGAGTTATTCATGGAGTCGGGTCATCGCATGGTCGAGGTTTGTGTTTATCACGGGGTTAATCTAAGAGTAGGACGTGAACAGAGTGTACTTATGATAGTTTATAAAGCTGATTATGTAATTGAGTGATACTAGTTTGACTTAAGAAATGCTTTAGATTTCTTATCTGTAAATTCCTATATAAATAGATTATATGTTATGTTTCTATATTTTATTATTGTTATCATGAAATGATATTACTTATGTTTACGCACTCTTGATTGTTAATTGTAGCTTTAGCCTTATGTATCGTATAAAAAGGTTGTTGATTGTAAGGAAATTCAATTTGCAATCCTTTGTACAGTATACGGTGACTGCCACAACTAAGCTCCTCGGGTTGTGATAGCTTATTTTATAGTTATAAAGTTTTATTGAAGTCTTAAATTTTATTGAGATAATTATTGGAGAACAATACAATTATGTGGAGAACTAAATTTTGTGAAATCATTTGGAGGTCAAAAATGTAATTGTTATAGTTTTTATTTAAAGGTTTATGCCTGACATATTAGTAGAGGTCATGGATACATGGTTGTAGTGTTCTAAGTTCTAAGGTGTTACAATATTTCCATAATTTTGTATGATGTCATTGCATTATAATTCAATATAATGTTATATATTGAATAAATAACAGAAAGATTTAATAGATAAATAACTATTCAATAATATAATTAAGAGAATAAAGATTGAATAAGCCATATATTTAAAAGTGCTTTTAAGTAAATTATTATTTCTTAATTTAAAGCTTCACTTGTAATAATTGATATTTAGTTCTATGAAACCAAATAAAAAGATTTATATGTTTATTCATTCATAATAATGTAATGTTTTTTTCCTGAAATGATAACATATCATATCATGTTCATATTTTGAGTCTTCATGTTTATTGATTTTGACTGTATTTATTTTGATTCTTTAAAAATCATAATAATTATTCAAACTCTTATTTGTACATTGCATATTTTTTTTGTAGTATAATTAGAATGTATAATTAGCGCTTGCATATACAATGTAGTATATGCATATGTAATTAGAATGTATAATGTATTATATGCATGTAATTATAGTATAGTTAGAAGGTATAATGTAGTATATGTGTATGTATTTATGGTATAATTAGAATGTATAATGTAGTATAATTGAAATGTAGTATATATGAATGTAGTATATAAGTTAGTTGTATACTTATAAATAACTCTAACCTATGTATTATCGAACACAAACAACATTGTTGCTCAAAAGCCATCTTTGGTGATGGTGATACTAATGTGGACTTATATAAAAATTATTTGTTGAATGTAGACGGCTCAGAAAATGGGTGAAGTACATGTAATTTGCTATACAAATGACAATATTATGGAAAGGGAGAATGGGGTTTCTTACTAAAGGTTTGTAAGTGGGCTTTAGCCCGTAAGCGAACCAGTTTAGCTTGCTTTTTAAATGGGTTTAGGTCAAGATTTTTTGGCTCATTTAAAAGCGAACCCAATGAGCTTAAGCAAGCTGATTTAAGTCAACCCATTTAATACATTTACGCCACCCATGGGTTGGCTCATTTAACTCGCCTTTTAAATAGGTTAGGGTTGAGGTTTTCTAGCTCATTTAAAAGCAGGGCAAATGAGACCAACCTGCTTAACCCGCAGATTAAAGTAGGTTGAGTCGAGTTTAGCCCTTTTAATCCGCTTGCATACTTCTATTTGTTACAATAAGTGTTTGACAACAATAGTTAGGTTTCTGTATGGTGTAAGTTATGAACAATTGGTTGACATCATTTACAATCATATTTAGGTTGATTTAGCAACCCATTAAATTGAATTGATTCACCTATGTTCTATTGTTGGAGCTAATAGGGATTACATTTATGATGTACTTGTAAATGATGACTATGATGTTCAACAAATGCTGGCATGAAGTTAAGGATGTGGTAAGGTTAGTGGTTCTATAAAGATGTATATTAAAATTCTTGAAGTTAATTTGTTTGTTGTTGTTGAGTTCAATGTGGTGTAAGAGAATTATATTGAAGGCCAAGTTGAACCTCAAGTGCATTAATCTTAACCTATCTTAACTACCTAAGAAATAGGTGGGAATTAAGGCCTCCCTAAACCTAGTATTAGTCTAATGAATGAAGCTAATGGGGAGACAGATATTAAAAACAACACAACAAGTGAAGACGTGTCTGAGAATTTGATGATGGTAATGAGACAAACGAGGATCAGCTTCAGACCTTAGATGTGCCATGTAGGTGTAGGATGAAGAATGATTGGCGAAGTGGGTTCTTGACACATGTAAATGCTATCAGAAGTTCAAAACCCACACCATTCTATGTTGACAGTAAGAATACTGGATATGATTCGTCTAAGCATAGCATGAACAATTGGAGCTTCAAAGATGAATTTAAGGTTGGTATGCGATTTCTCAAAAAGGAGCACTTGCAACATGTGATGAAATGCACTATGTAACGAACCATCATAATTATGTTATAGTAAAGTCAAAGAAGAAACTATGGTCCATTAAATGCAATGATATTGATAAGGCTTATAGATGGAGGCTTTAGGAATACTATAAAAAGTGTGCTTCGATGATTCAACGATATTCAAGGGGTACGGAAGTATACCGATACCCTTATTCAGCTCTGTAATATTGATTTACATAGCTGAACTGAGATGAACTAAGCTACCGAAGATGTGTTTTAGCTTGACAAATGGGAGGATCATCTAAATAAGATTGTGTAGATACTACACCCGAAAGGAGCACATTTAGGAGCAGATCTTGATTATGAAGCCTGGTACCTACCAAAGACATGGTGATACATTAGCTGGGCTGTAGTCATGATGGGATACCTTGTATGTTGCCACTTGTTTTGTACTTGTTTCATGTTATCCTCAATGATGAGTTAATCATTTAATCTTTTATTTTTGTAGAAACATTTCATTGGCCAGCGGCCATAGATGACATATGATGACATCTTCGTTGAGTAGTTAGAGGTTAGTAGGATTGCTTGACAGTTTTGAGATATCACCTTACAAGAGCTAGGTGATGCACCAATGCTAGGATTCAATGTTCGGGGGGATGACTCCCCGCTCAAGGATGTACCTTAAGGAGGACATTAGAGGCAATATGGTCATGGTTTGAGCTATGGACAAGTTAGAGCATGATATGGTTAGGCACAACTACTAATCAAAGATGATTGGACACTTGAGTGCTACTCACCCTAGCACCTCTTACCCCATGGATCTTCTCTAGAACCTTCATTCCATTATATGACACTGGCCATCGAAGAGAGTTCCAATGGTACTTCTTTGATACCTCCATCATTGTTTAAGAGATGACCTGTAGATCAGGCTAGAGACATGGGCAGAGGGCTAACATAAGTCGACCCATCTTCAATACTTATATAGATGTCCTACTCATAAAGCTCATTAGGCTAGGACAATTCATAGATTACATAGCTAGATCACAAACAATTGGTGTAGCCTCAACCCAATACTTAGACAAATGACTAGGAGGATGTGCTTACCTATAGGCACCATCGGCACAGAGACCATTAGATAAGCATGCTTATATGTACTTGTTTATTGATTTTAGATGGACATTTTATGTAAATGCACGTTTACTATGTTCATCAAGTCAAACTTTGGATACTTATTGAAATAGTTGTTTAATCTCTCTTTCTTTTTGTGTTTGTTGATTGTTGGCTGAATTTTGGTTGAGTTATGAAAGTTTAATAAACATTATGCAGTGGACTTGTGGGTGAAAAAATTTCATTTGACGGATGGAATATATTGTGTAGTAGATGTGTTCATAGGTATTGTAACTAATATTTGAAATAGAAGTATTGTATACTATAATTATAATCGGGATGCTGGATCAAATGTGAAATAGTTTTAGGTATGTTACTGATATAAACAGCCTTTGAGAAGTTGAATTTTAATTTAGCCATTTAAGCTAAATTCAGCTTTTTGAAAGTCGACTTTACCATAATTTGGCTTTTCGAAAGTCAAGGAAAGATAAATTTATTTGCTATAGTTTTGGGATTATTTTCCCAAGCTCTATATTTTTGGATTTTTTTTTTTTTTTTTTTTTTTTGCATTTTTTCCGTTTTCTCTCAAACTGCACATATACATCTTTTTCACTTTTCTTTGTTTTGCAAAGTGCAGAATGCACACACATAGAGGTCGTTTCTCGCAGAATGTACGGGTTCATATTGCGTTTTAGTATACAGATATTTATACGAAAAATTAGTTTTCATGCTTTTCACACATAATTATACTTTTGTTATAATATGTACTTACAGGATACATTCTACTATAGTCATAGGCACACCGCACACGTATAATCTGGCATATACAATTTAGATAAAGCTGTATTCTATTATATGTGTATGTTCATTGGAGTTATGCCACACAAATATATATATATATATATATATATATAATTTTCAAAATACTATAAGGTAAGCAGGAATTATGTTTGAGCCCTCAAATATATACATACACATACATATAAATAATTTAGCATGATTTATACATGTAACTAATGTATACATTTTTACTTAAGCAATTTTATGCATCATGTTTACTATATTTATATCTATATAACATATTCATACATATATATATATACAATTGCATAAGTCTTTAAAAAAATAGTCGTTATGCTTAAGACGAAATAAAATTGTAGTCTAGGCAAAAGGCACATATTAGACACACGCACACGCACAAAAATAAAAAAAGGACACGTGCACACACACACACACACACATATATGATATTGCTTAAGTAATAGTATTTATTTATTTCTCTTTTTTTTTTTCAATTGGTATATCCTTATTATGTACTTTCTATATTTGTTTGTACTTAACTATATTTGTAAAGCTTTCAAAAGTTGTTAATACATTGAAACAAAATGTAATTATAAACTGTACATAAGGCCTCTTTTAAGCAAAAAATATATTTATATATACACATGTATATATATGTATGATATATATCTTATGTATGCATGAGATAGATACATTTCATTAAACAATTAATCAAGGTACATATACCTAAACATATATAACATCAATTTTCAGAATATTATGTCAAGACATGTCACATCACAAAGTATATTCAACAGTTATTGAAATCATCTTATACTTGATACTTGTATAAACATGTATTTTACATACTTTGAGTAAACTATGTTTATATGAATAATAGTTAGGGAAATTGTAAAAAACCCTTCTAAACTTTGATTTAAATACGAATTAACTCCCTAAACTTTCAAAGTAAGGTTTTTCACCCTTAAACTTTCATAAATTTCCATAACCTCTTTAAAGTTTAATTTAGTGTAAAAATATTTCTTAAACTTTGACTTTAGTATGTAAATATCTCCAAACACCTTATAGTTTAAGGGGGGTTATTTGTGTACCAAAGTTAAAATTTAAAGGATGTTTACTTACCAAAATTAAAGTTTAAGGATTATGAGGGTTATTTTATTAATTTATCAAGGTTTAGAAAGTCAAAAACCTCACTTTAAAAGTTTAGAAAGAAAATCCACGTCTAAGTCAAAATTTATGAAAAGTTTTTTTACATTTTCCCATAATAGTTATTTACACTTATCATTAATTAAATATTAAATCTTTCCTTTTATTTCTTTTTTTTTTTTCCAACTACATAACTAGGCAATCGTGCAAAAATACTACATTCGTGCAAAAATTATAAGTTATCTATAAGGGTTAGTAAATATATATATTTCCTGTCAATAAACACAAAACCTTTTTCTTTTTTAATATATGTCCACTATAGAATTATAAATTATTTGCGTAGCTTATGTTCTTGCACTGATAATATTGTTTCCGTTTTTATGTTATGTAATGTTCTTACGTCTTGCATTTGCAATATTCATGCAGTTATTGGATTTATGGTGAATCGTAATTACATCTTTTAGTTTGACTAGTTGTTTTTAATGAGAATTTCTTGTATCCGATTTCCATTCGCAAAAATAATTGTATGTAGATTATTGTCGAAATGGGTTTTGAGTATCTGTTATAATTATAAATGCTGATTATTATTAATTTAATAATGCTATTCATGTATATATATTTATTAGGTCTGTATTATAAAATGACATTTTGAACTTTGACAGTTCAATATTTGGCAATTTAGAGTTCCTTTTCATTAGTATAAATTGTATTATTAAATTAGACCATTACCCTTATGGTGTTAATTTTTATAAGGTCGAGTAATTTCTTATCGTGTCATAAGTTTACTTGTATCATAACTCATAGTTGGAATTTTGTAAGGTTGTAAGTCTTGCAAAAAATTTTATAACTCATGATATAGCCTACTACAAATTCACTCTTAATCATCATATTCCAGCCTTAAAAATTTAACCTAGTACATACATACACATATACACACACACACACACACACATATATATATTTCATTAGGAATCCCATTCCACATCAGTGTTTCAAAAATATGGGGTTATCTTATAAGATAATAACAATACTGTACAATTTTCTTAATCATATTTACCAAATTTTGGAGGTTTCACAAATTATCTCCACTCTATCTATAAATTGCTTATAAATTAATGGTTAATATACGTAAGCCATTAATACGGAAAAATATAGGACTCACAACTGCGTATAGTTATACAGTTTTTTACTGAACTATTGCTTGACCCGAATATTACACAGGGTGGGGAAAACATGTATCTAATGGGGAGAATATGTTTGTTATGATTTTGTTACTAAACACTTAAATTCAGTTGCGACAACTTACCAAATTTTCACTATAATTTGTAGCATATGATGTTTCATTTTTATGAGAATAGTTGAACCAAAACTAATCTTCAAACCCCATATGTTGGAGAAAATATCTCTCCAAATTGGATTTGTTTGTTGTGTTATTCCTTATATACATATATTCGGAGTGTTGCAATAATGTTCAAAATCTTTTTTCTTTTCTTTTCTTAGCTTGTCAAATACTCTTTTTGATACCCATCTTTTTCGTACATCCTTTATTAATATAAAAGTCATGAAAGATGGTTAGATACATGTCTATTATTTTTTTTAAGAAAAAAATATATAAATATGAATTAAATAAAAAATATTACATAAATACAAATCTTAAATTGCATTTGAAAAATACAACATTGAGAATAACAAAAGTATCGCATTCATGAAACGTGATTTAATGTTTTGGTTATAATAGCTATTTTGCATTTAAGAGATGTAACATATATATGTCATATCTCTTAAATGTGATATAGATAAGAGATGTAATATTAATATAATTAAATTTATATTGTATCTTTAAAATGCAAAAATGATACAAATACTTATGTCGCATCTTAAAAATGTGAGATAGGCATTAGAAATTGGTAATATTTTTTATATGATTAAAACATACGTAATATTTATTACATATAATGATAAACAAGTAAAACTCTCCATGAAAGATGCACAGGAAATATTTCAAAGGGACCCAAAATTTAATTCAAATGTTACTTCTAAATCAAATGAAATAACAGAAATAAAAAATCAATTTGTATTGGTTCCTTTTCATTTAATTTTACATCTCCAAAGAGCCAGCGTGGTAACAAAATTACCATAAATAACATATATAATCCGCAATTGACTGGCAAACTAATTTTAATAATTATAATTGTTTTCATTCTCTGATAAAGCATATTTACTGTGCTTTGTTTACAAATTGATATTTATATAAAGCATATTTACTGTACTTTGTTTACAAATTGATATTTATACTTTACCTAATATATTAGCCTCAAATACACAAAAATTATGGATTGGCACCAGCGTATGTCTATACAATTTTTCACTAAACTATTATTTTATCCCAAAATTTCATGAAAAGAAGTAGCGACAATGTGTATCTCATGAGATATAAATATTTGTTGTGATTTTCTTTCTAAAATATCGCAACAACTTATAAAATCTTCATTATGACCCAAGACATTTCGTTTCTAAAAGAGTAGTTCAACGAATCAACCCCATATGTAGGAGAAAAGATCTCATAAAAAAAGATTTGTTTGTTACGATGTAGCTTATAAATACACACATTATCAGTGTTGCTACAATATTCAGAGTCATTTTCTTCCTCTCTTTTGTAGAGTATAGAAACACTTCTTAATACCCATCATTTTGGTACATACTTCTTGATACAAAAAATCACGAAAGAGATGAATAGATCACTAGAATTGACTCTTGTACCAGCCACAACTAGTTGCATGACTATGGTGCAATATCTTCATATGCCCAAAAAAAAAGGAAAGAAACTCCATGGCCCTACACAACAATGAAGTTGTTCAACTCTGACAAAGCAAAAGCATGGGTAGGGAGGCTGCTCCAGAACCTAGAGATATGGCCCAAAGAATAGAAAAAGAGATGAGAGATGGTTATCCAGGTTGAAGAACTGGTTTTTTACACATGGGAACGACCTGGAGAATGTATGGCAACTCTATTCTAACCTGCTGGGAATCACAGCAATGGTAGTGCCCAAGTAATAGACTTGGAGTACGTACTGTGCAGTTCCTCACAGCCGCAACCCCACATATGCTCTGCAACAAAGTTGGGATGGCGGTGTCTCTCAATTTTTAGATATTGCACGGGTTATGAGGATGATTTGTATTGCCATTAAACAATGGTCACAGTGTGTTTACCTTCTCGTTGTTGGTTGCCCACTTCATTTGGGATATTTTAACTTATTTAGTTATCGGCAGCATTTTTTCAGTCATCCTCGTTGTAGTATCTCTTTATATTTCAGAAGATCTCAAGCGTGTATCAGTTTCATGATGTTTTGTAACTATTAATTTTGCCAAAGGGTATAGAAAAAACAAAAAACTATTTGCTAGTGTTACTACTGTGATCTACCAATAAAATCAATTGTAATGTAAGAAAATTTGTGGGAAAAATACTGCATTGTGCTCGGAATACAGAGCACATGCATACCTCGGGTGCAACGCTATAACAAGAAGATTTTCTTTGGGATACAGAGCACATATAATTGTGATGTATGAAAGACACATCACCAAGTAGTTACAAAAGCATGTTTAAGCTAATGATGTAAATGAAATTGCAGATAGTAAATCCTACATAGCACATGTCTAATACTAGCTATGTTATAAATTATTTTATATATTATGAGGCTAAAACCCTGTATCGCCAAAATAACGTACATTTCCTAGCTCCATTTTTCTTTTTTCCCTTTTCCCTTTTCAGTTATATATTATGTTCTCAAGGAACTCTAGAAAGCTGATTAGTTTGGTCCTATTGACTTTTTCTTATGCTAATATTGCATCAACATTCTTTTAACACCTAAAATATTTAATTTGCATTATTTTTCTTTCTGGGTCTTAGTCTTACCAAGTCAATTAATGCAAAGCAAGTTTCCACGAAAACCCAATCACATCTCATGCTTTGTTGAGTTTATTAAAATCAAATTAAAAACGTTTACAGCTTAATAAAAATTAATAAATTGTAAAAATGTTATGTATATATAATTATATAGGTATATTGAATTGTTATATGAATTGTAACATCTATTAATAAAAACTATTGTATATTGAATTGTTATATGTAACTATGAACGTATATTGTTATATGTACGTATAGGAAACAAAATCAAAATTAAATTGCCACTTGGGGTTTCACTACATTTTATGTGTATGAAAGCAATATTTTTTTTTTTTCAGTGATTACACTAGGAAAAGAGAGAGTCAAACTTGATCCATCTTACTAGGGAGTAATGTTTATACTGCTAAACTATAAAACCGTTGGCAATAAAAGCAACTTTATTCACCAATGTAAAATTAATTATATAATTCTATTATTTAAAAGCTAAAAAATAAGTGACCAAAAAGACCGTCTATTTTCTATTTATTTCTATCCTATTCATTAATTTCTACAAACTACACTTTAACATAGTCTATTATATGCATTATTACTTGTAAACTCTACAAAATTTCAATAACCCAAAAGCAAAATCAAATGAAGGAGTCCTTGGATAGTCTTTAGAACATCTCCAAACATGATAATAATACTTATGTAAAGGAATCAAACTTTAAGTGTTCGACTAAAACCCCAATTGAAGTAAGCCCTAAAAACCTAACTAAACGAGCACGAACCCTAATACTTGAAAAACCTTAAAACAATAGCAAAACTCTAAAATGATCATTTAATCCTAATTAAGTGTTCAAATACCTTAATGTCACAAAAGTACTAATAGTAAGGTTGAATCCAAACCCTTAAAGAACCTTAAGTACATGTATAGGGCATTTAGAATGGCTAAAGTAAAGTATCAAAGTCCAACAAAACCCTAAACACACCCTAATTACACTTAAGTAGCCTAATCATGCCTAATCACCACCAATTACCCTAATCAAACCCTAATCCTTAACCAACCCCATTACATCTTGATTAGCTACAAGTCAACCATGACTAATGGCCAAAAGACAAATTCTTAACCACTTTTAAAATATCTTATACACTAAGGGGATAAGATCTTGCCTAAATTGGCAAAAAACACATAAGGTACATAGTCCTTATTTTATACCTTGTCCTTGATTTCTTAAACAATCAAGGCTTGTACCCCCTAACTCCCCTCACTTCTATAACCTACCTTCCCCATTTCCCACCCTCATTTTTGTTTTCTCAAACCCTAAACACACTCACAAACACCCTCAAACTCCCTTAGAAATCTAAGCACACAAAACTTCCATCCATCTTCTCTCTCTTGACCACCACCAACCACCTTAGTGCTAAACCCCATAACTTCACCACCACCACTCTAAATCACTCCACACCAAGTCTCACACCTCATACACATATTCCCTTTGTTGACCGACACACTTACACCCCCCTATATACACCAAGGCTCATTGTATATGACTACAAAGAGAGACCTTCCACACTTTACTTTGGTAAGCACTTAGGTTAGGTTTTTCCTTAGTTTTCTTGTAAGATAATTAGAGATCAATACGCGTAATCGAATAAAATTATTAATGAATATGTTGAGATAACTCATAAATATTATAAATATAACGGATAACAATTTAATTAATAAATTTTATAAAGTTTCAAATAATATTTATTAATTATTATTTCATAAATTATATTTGGAAAGTTCTAATTTTCTTATTTTTCTTTTCCTTCTTTTCCCTTTCTTTTTGTTTTTTCCTTTTTCTTTTCTTCTCTTGCCATGTTGGGTTCCAAATTGTGCTACCAGTTGGCCATGTGATTTTTTTTTCTCATATGTCTAATTATATGGATGAGGACAATCATTTAAATGATAAGCCATCACACCAATTTAATTCTCTCTTACATGTCCTTCTCTCCACCGTATGATTTTCATCTCTCTTTAAATGGTTTCCTTGTTCTTGGAATTGTCTCCTTTTTACTTTTCCAAACAAACTCCAATTGACTATTAACAAAATCCACCAAAAAAATTCTCTACTCTTTTCCTTCAATCCATTTCTTTTTCTCCACTTTCTTCTCGATTCACAACAAATATAAGAATGAGAAGGAGCTTTACCCTCTTCATTTCTCAAATTATTAAGGATAAATAGTATGTGTATTTATTCTATATTAATTATTTTTTTATATTCTTGTACATACATGTATTTTAGAATTTGTATGTAATCTTAGTATTTCTTTGTGTATATATGTTCATATATGTATAGATACTAAATTATATTCACATGTATATTATACATGTTATATGGATTCTACAAATAGTTGGTATAAAGAATTATGTTTGTGTACATATACATATGTATGAGTGGATAGTATATAAATACTTGGTATTTTTATTATATAGTATATGTGTTGGCATAAACAATAACATGAATACATATTTAAACTTGTAACCGAAAATATGTATATATAATTATAAAATACAAAATACTAGCATAGTAAAATCTATTTACAATAGAGTGTACATGTTCGGTATGTATATGTGTATACCATAATATATATATATTGTATTTTTATTTTATAGATTATATATATAGACGTGAAGGTATATGTATATATATATTTGTATATGATCCTATATAGATATTATGTAATTTCAATAAATATAGATATATATGTAAATATGGCCAAATATGTATGTATATGTATAAAATACAAAAATACAATTACTTGTATATATATACCCATACATATAGTATATATAACATATTTAGGGTTATATTATTATATTACAAAAGTATATTTATACGTATAAAAATAGTATATGAATAGTATGGTATATATAGAAATACAGGTATACCTGAATAGTACATATATAATACTGTGATATTAATTTAGCAAATAAAGCAAAGTAATATATATGTATATATGAACTGTAATCCTTAAAGAATTATAAAATAACTAATTTATAAAATTTAGTAAAATATAATAATAAATATTATTATATACATATTACATAAAAATACAAAATAAGAAAAAGATGGAAAAAAGTACAAAGAATTTAGAAATGATACATGACATTCTGCTATGCTACCACATCAGCATTTAACTAAATTTAATTAAATTCGTAATTAAAAAAAATAATAAAATAATTAATTAATTAGAAAATTAATAAAGTAGTAAAAATGAATTACATAAGTTTTAAACTTAAAAAAATTAGCAAAAAAAGTAATTATGGTAAAATAGACTTAAAAGTAAGAAAATTACAAAATATAAAGTTTAGATATTTATTAAACCATAAATATACAAAGAAAAGCTTAAAATAATATTTTATAATTATTTAACTCAAAATAATGAATTTCGTAATATTTTTACAACATAATAGAGAATGCGAGTTATAACGTCCAAAACGAACTCCATTACGAGAAAGTACATCTAAAAATGATAAAAGAGACTATAAGTTTATAAAAATCTAAACTAAATTGAAAAAGTTAAACGCAATTAACGAGAAAGCTTGAATCGATAATTTCCTATAAACAAATAACTAATTTAAATAGATAGTACTAAATATAATAATAATTTAGTTATTTAATTCAAACACTTATTATTTTTCGTATTCCCTTAATGTTAGGTGATCACGAGATTAGTACTGATTTACAAGCAAAGTACTACAATCCCTAATATCGACTAGGTTAAATAAGTATTCCTAATGATTCTATACATGCTTATGTATATAGATAGGGAATATTAAATTTTTATTAACAATTCAATGTTGTGTAGGACTGACTTATGCATGTGTATGATGTTACTTGTAAATTGTGAAATTACTTTAAGGTATGATAATGTACTAGTTGCTGCATAGTAAATTCGATAGGAATGGATCTGTCTACAACTTTGTTTGATCACACAATAAATGAACTTAACATTATTAGACTTGAACTAATTAAATCGATTCATGCATAATCATGTATTGCATAACTAATTTCGACCATCACATCATACAAAGGTAGCGAGAGGCCATACAGGGGTTGATTAATTTTAATTATAGTATTATAGTATGATGCACACATACAATATGACCTTACCTTGGCCTATAAGAATACTAGGCATTGGAGGTGCCGACTGCTTGGTTAAGGGTCGAGTTTAGATGCCTTCATTTAGGGGTGAGTGTGGATTGCGAGAATTTACTCACAACCATACTTTGAACTGAGTTTTAACTAAAATTGAAAATGGATATACCATTGTGTTTTTGAATACGAAATGTGAAGTTTCGTTGTTATATAAGTTCAAGTATGATACTTGGATCTGATTGGTGCCATGCATACTCCAACCATGACTTTGGAGGGTATTAAATCTGAGTTGCATGCAGTATATGCAATACATGGTCACCTACATATATTTGTTTAGCATTCTATATAAGTATGCATTCCTATTGTTGAATTTAATTGTTAAATTACTTGTTTGTTGTATAATTGAGAGAGAATCTCACTAAACTAGTTAGTTTATACTTCCATAGCTTACTTGTGTAAGGAGACTTATTCATTGATTTTGGCCGCAAGATGCCCAAGGTTAATGAGTTATCGATGGGTACATATTAGTGTAAGAATAGTGATGAGAATGTATTTATACTATTGTAATTAGATCTTGAAACTTATTATGTAATATAATATGTTACTAGATTACAATCTAGTATATTACAGACTTATTATCTGAAATATATCTATATATGTGTTATTTATAATTTAATAGTCATGTTATCACAAATATATAATGATATTACTTATGCTTAGATAACCCTTTGGATTATAGTTGTAGTAGTAACCTTGTATGTCGCATAAAGAGTTATTGATTAGAAAGGTAATCAATCTACAATCCTTTGTATGATATATGATACCTGCCACGACTAGCCCCCTTCAGGTCATGACACCTATACTATGTTAGTAATTAATTAGATAGTTTAACTTTCAATTATATGCTCTACCATTACTTAATGCTAGTTGTTACGAGAAGATCATAGTTGTGAATGTCTTGTATAGTACATTGAAGGCCCCTAATGAAGGATAATACTTGATCTCGGATCTTTATTACACAGTAGTACTGTTACAACTCGACCTCCTCTTCTGGTTGTCATTACTAGTTATAAAGCTTATATGAATGTGGTACATAAAACTATATAGTATGTTATAATATAAAATAAAGAAAAATGAAAACTAATTTCCTTTATTATCATCATCATCATCATTGTCTAAAGTAATGCTAAATGAAATTGTTTTTCTATTCGTAGCCTAAGAAAAGCTTCCATAGTGATATATAATTACCAAAAAAATTCTATCACATCGAAACATAAATTACATTTTCTTTTTTAAAAAAGGGTATTATTATTGGTACTTATATATTATTCATTGATTCACATATCTTATTAGTACCATTCAATCTTTTTTCCTTTAGATATGCTAAGATGTTTGAGTGGTGGCTTAATTAAACTAATGGATGTCACACAATCGATGCATGTGTAGATTAAACAACATCAAATTCATAATAGATTAATTACAAAAACATTTATGCATTTAATTACATGAGAAAAGAGAAATGTAAAAAAAAAATTATATATAAAATTTTGTTTCACTAATTATACGATAATTACACGAGTAATTTTATTATGTATAAAATATAATAGCAAGTCATTCTTCTTAGAAACTTCAAATTTCTTTAATAATTTATTGCTGCATTGTATCTCATGAACTTTTTCAATCATAAACCTATTTAAATGTTGATTCACTAATTATACATCTCAATTTCCATAAACAATCTAAAATACAAATCAACATTAAATCTTTATTATTATCATCAATGTTGAATCATTTTCAAAGAACTTTTTCCATTTAATTTTTCTTAAATGTAGTCATTTTTCCATTTAGACACCATGATGATTAATAGCTAAATTTATGAGACATTCCATTGAAATAAAACACCACTTTTATGTGAAGGGAAGTAACACTATCAAAAATTTCTTGTAGAGATCCTTTAGCAACAATTAGAGGTTTTCTTGCTTTAGGAAAAGTGTGAAAACTTAAGGAGATATAGCATAATCAAAAGTTAGATTATGATAAGGACACAAGTTAAAACAAATAAAAAAAAATGAAAGCACATCAAAAGAAAGCATGCATGCTTCAACAAAACCTTTCCTAGCAATTCACATCCATTTTTTCAACCATAAATAATAATTTCTATTCAACTAGAAGCATATATTGACAATTAAAATACTTTAAATAAACATAAATCTATAATAAAATCAGCTATTATTACTTGGCCTTGTAGAAACATTTTACTTAAAAATAGAAATGTAATATATGTTGAAGAGGGAAAGAGAGAAATTTGAGGAATTTACCATTTTTCTAATTTTTAGGTGCATTTTTTAATGAATTAAAATAGACACTAAAGAATGAGGGTGAGGCTTAAATAATATTGATACATAATGCATAAATAATTTGAAAATTATAAATTAACTACTTCTAAATTTTGAGACAAAAAAGATCCATTATCATTATTCAAACCTGTAGTCAAATGATTATGATATTCTAATGGCATGTGTAAATTCTTTTACCCAAAGAGAGAGAGAGAGAGAAAGATCATCTTTAACATACTAAAATAAAAAGGATCTAAATGTAAGATCAAAGCTAAGTTTTTTGATCTTACAATATAAAGGAAGTAATATAAAAGAAACTTTGAACAATGGTGCAAAAAGACTAAACATTGTTAAATTGAATAAATATAATTTGGATTCTCTATATTGAACTATAAAAGTTTTGTAAAAATGCAAACAAAATTAAATAAATGTAAATGCAACCCTAACCCTAAAGGCTAAAATTAAAGAGTGATTATCGATAAGCCAAATGCATTCAAGAAAACCAAGCTAATGGATCAAAACATAATAAAATTAAAATTTATCACTGAGAAAAAAAGAAACTAGTGGAACTGAAGTATCATGAAATAATGCTTTCATAACATTCATAAATTGTACACATCTTTAAATTATTTTCAACACTGTAACATAAATTAATTTATTGAAGTATATGGATTACTAAATATTGATATTCGCATTGTTTCAGTTATTACTTCAAATTTGGCCTCTTAAGCCTTTTAAGCTTTGTGCCTCATACTTTCAAATCAAACAATACTTCAGACTGGAAATCATTTAGCCTGAATTGTGTTAAGATGTGTGGCACTTAAATTTTATAATGACAAGAGATTAACAAATTGAGTCATTAAAAAGATTCGAGAAATTATTAAAGAAGAAGAAAATTAAAACACTTATATTGGCTTATACATATCGTATGATCATAACCCATATATATATATATCTTAAAATAAAAAAAATTAAAAATTTACCATAACTCCTTTTATTAAAGGAAAAAATATATAAACCTATTCTATAATATTTGACCCAAAAAAATTAAAAAAGTTGTTCTATAATCAACCAGGCAATTATACAGAAACTGCATTTAGTGGAAGAAATCAACAGGTCTAATTCTCAATTGGAAATTTCGAAGGTAAAAACTTGCATATAATCTCACCATCAACAACCTAAAAACAAATGCAATTCAAAACGTCTAAAGACCAAGAAAAAAAAAAAAGAATAAATTGTAATCTATGGGAGAAAGAAACACAGAAGAAAAAGCTCTTAATATGTTTTATAATTAACCTTGTGAGGTTTAGTTGGTTACAATGTAGTCATACTCAATTGAAGAATTCAACAAAATTGAAGCCGAATTGTGGATTTTGAACACAAAGGCTAATGATCGAACTTGAAAACAAATGCAATCCATGATGTTTAGAGACGAAAATAAATTAATTAATTAAAATAAAAATTACTGTAATCTAAGGGGGAAAAGAAAAGAAAAAAACTTTTAAGATATTTCATAATTAACCTTGTGAGGTTTGGTTGATTGCATAGCAGTTATACTCAATTGAAGAACCTAGCAGAACTGAAGTTGAATTGCGGATTTTTAAAACAGTGGCTCATGATCCAATTTCATCCTCGATATGGTCAAGATAATGAAAGTCTCACCACAAGTAAGGTAGAGAAAGAGATTGTTGAAGGGAGAAAAGGACACTTAAAGATACTAAATTGAGTGCAAATATTTAAAATAATGTTGGCAAGTATAGAACATTTTATATATAAAAGTAACCTCTTTCAATGTAAAGGGCAAATTAAGTTAATTGGCAATTATTGGCTCGATGAAATAATATAAAAGCATGTATTATAAAACTAAAAATGTTAAAAGACATAGAATATTAATATTTTAAAAGGGAAATTTCGATAAATAGAAAAAGAGACCAAATTGCCTTACTTGTGCTTAATTAATATAGATAAATTATAAATATATAAAGAGGTGACCTTTTTTTTTTCTCTTTCCAGGGACAAACACATGCCCCTTTTTTAATTTTCTATTAATCCCTCATAAGGATAATGGCAATATCTTATTAACTAAATCTATTATTTATTACTTAAACTTATTTATGGCCAATCTGCCATTTCATTTTTTTTTTTCTTTATCTTTAGTTTTTTTATCAAATTAATTTTTAATTAAATATTACTAAAAATTGTTAAATAATAGATATGTCTAGTAAAATATTAACACATTGTCACAACGCAAGGGGCGACCAAGCAGTGACAATACCATTGTGTATTATGGGAAGATCTAAGACTAATACCCTTATTGGTTAGGAACATTTATCGTATTACATAAGGCATTAATGTAAACTCAGCTTCCAATGAGAGACTAGCATTAAGTAAAATCAAAGCATGTGATTATCGTTTAAACATTAAACTTAACGTAACATAGTACTCGAGAATGAGTGAAGTTCCCTAAAATAAATCTCACAAAGCATAGCTTAAAGAGTCAATAGTCTAAGCTACTACAAGTTTTCAAACGATAAAGTAAATACTAAATATTCCAAATATGATATCAATGTTCATTCATGCTCTCATTTTCTCTTTATCTAACATCCTAGAAGCTATTGAAACCAACCTTGGGCATCCCATTGCCTGGTTCAAACCATAAGTCATGCTGTAATAACAAACTATAAGAGGGTAAGCGACAATTGCTTAGTAAGTCATCTTCTTATCTTACCAATAAGCAATTTATAAACAAGTTAATTAAACATGAATATGCAATGTAATGAGCATATGAATTGTAGCTCTTATATAGCTTACTAGTGACTGTATAAAGCACAATTTTATGTCCACTAAGTTAGGATGTATTTAGATACGTCAAGACTTAGGTCTCTATATCTATAATCTAAATATCATATCTCTTAGTAGACCCTAAGTAGTGGATACAACTTGACCTTAAGCAAAAGGCAATACTCCTTAAAGCTAAGTAGATCCTAATGGTTGAGACAAGGACATATCGTACGAGTACGTAGGATGAAACAACAACATAACATATGACAATAAATGGATCCATCATGTATAATCTCCCACTCTACTACGTAATGCTGACACCCTTTTACATTAAAGGTCAAAGGACGCAATGCATGTTTGGATTACTTAGAGGTCGAATAATTATTATTCCTGTTTATAGGTGACCTACCAATAATATATATATGTATATAGCAAACACTCTAGAGCCCTATCATCTAATGCATCAATCAATTTTTGGTTTGGATATACTATAGTTTCTTAGCAAGAAATTGCAACCAAAACAAGAACATGTAGGAATCCAAATACCTTAAGCATAACAATTTTCACAAATATATTTAAATAGTAGGCAACGCTATAAACAAATACAAGATAAGATAAGGGTCGGTATACTTATTCAGTCATAGTATGTAGTAGTCCCAATAGTCCTCACTCAAGTTGATCCCTAAGTCTACTCACCTAAAGATTATAATTAAGGTACATAAGTATTATACTCTAAACTACTTAGTTACTCCTCTTTGTCATAAGCATCCCATTTTTATTGCTTTTGTAATTTGGTGATAACTTCTTCATTTTAAGTCTATTTTCAATGATCTTATAGTCGTTTTTCATCATTTTTTTAGTGTTATTTCATTTGGTGAGCTCTTTTTTAGGTGCCTAGTTTCAAAGGGTTTGATTTAGGCTAAACAAGTTCATTAGCCAATGGTGTTAGTTTGACCACTTTAAGGTTTTGACTTAGTTTTAGGCTTTAGGCATAATTTTTGGTGTTGGGTCTTACACTTGGTCCTTTGGGAATTTACTTAAGTGTTTTAATTTCAATTTTTTTTCCAAATTACATGGCTTCTAATTTGGCCTTAATTATACTCTTGTGGCCTAAGAGGGCTGTTTTAGCTATTTTTAGAACTTAACTCATTTAGGGGCTTATAGGGGGTGGCTTTAATAGCCTTTTGAACTTAATGTGACTTTAATATTATATTTCATAATCCCATTAATTTAGGGATTAGATTTGGTCACAAAGTTAATGGACTCTTATTTGCTATCCTTTTAGGGATTTTTGGGTCCATCTTGAATTCAAGGGCCTTAAACCCATTTCTATGTATTATTTTAGGCCTAAACCATTTAAAAGTCATAAGATTGGTCCATTTTCAATTAGGTTCCACATCCATTTCTATCATAACCCTAAGGCAGCTTTGTAGGATTGCCTAATATTTTCATATTACGTATGTACCTATGATATGAAAACTGCCTTGTAAGTTAAAGATTGTAAGACTCTAAATAATTAACTACTACAATTTTCAATTTTTAATTTATTAACTTATTGTAAAACATAAATAACTATGGATATCAAATATTCTATAGTTCTTTAGAATCACAAAAAATCAATATCCCTTACTAAATAATAAGACATGGTAAGTTAATTTTATAAATTACATGAAATCCTAAATTATATAGAACCTTAACATATAAATACTTTCTATAAAGGATGCTTCGATACTAGTTATACACTTTCTCAATTAACTCTAACATTATCATATATATCCTCGATTTGTGCTCTACACTCGAGATTTAATCTAATCCTAACTTAAATTGTAAACCTCGCAAATCTAACTATCTAAGAGTAAAATTGAACCTTAGTACTTTAAATGACATCAAGAGTCATTAAAGCCGAGTAAAATAAAAATTTAATAAATTATAAATTCGAATATATTATAAATAGTAAAAACCCTAGAAAAGTGATCGAAACCTAAATCACATACAAAAAACCTTAAATTTGATATATGCGAAAGTACTCGAAATCAAACCCGAACTTGATCGAAACTTTAAAATTATAACTTTAAGCTTATAAAATGATTAAATATTCCTTAATAGTGATATAATCATAGTCGATCACAATTATCAACTAAATTGTATAATCGCGTAAAACTTTTAACGAAAACATTAAAATAACTCATAAAAAATTATAATTGTAACGGGTACTAATTAAATTAATAAATTTTCATAAAATCCTAAAATTAATTTATAGTTATTATTTTTATGATTTTTATGTTCAGAAAAATTACATATAATTAATTTTATTTTTCTTTTTCTTCCCTTTTTTTTTTCTTTTTCTCTCTTCCCATATTTCCCATTATTCCCACGTGAATTCTAGTGCTAAACACAACAGCCCATGTGTGAAAAAAATAATGTACAAGTGTCATTACAATTATGGAACAAGGACAAATCCCTTAAAGCATTAGTCTTATCTCCATTAATTTTTTTATTTGCTTGGATTTGTTCCTTGATTTTTCATTTTTTTTTTATTTCTCCTCCACTATACACGTCTAGAAGTTCAAAACCAGAAAAAAAAAAAAGCAAACCAAAAACCGAAACAAAGAAAAAGAAGAAGGGAAACCAAGGAAAACTAAGAAGAAGAAGAAGAAGAGGAAGAGGAAAAAACAAAAAGAATTTAGGTAAGTTAATTATTTATTTTGTACATATATATATTCTATACTGTGTATATACTAAGTATTTTATTGATTTATTTATTTACATGTACATTTATATATATACATATATGCATGAATAGATATATACATATGTATTATGTATTTTACTTATTTGTGTATATACATATGTATTTGGTATGTCTCTTTATTTATGTACGTACATATGTATGCGTATATATATATTTATATTTAGTATTTTAGTATATAGTATATGTATGTATACGCATATAGCGTATATAGATGTACTAGGTATTTCCTTTATATACATATGTATATATTTAGTATTTTATTTATTTATATATATATATGTGATTATGTGTGTATGTATATATATATATATAGTATTTTGATTTTATGATATATGTATATATGAGTATAGTAGATATTTATATATATATACTTTGTATTTTCATTTTATAAAAATTTCTATATATATGTATATATGCGTATATGATGGTATGTATACTATGTATTTTCGTTATATAGGTATATATATAGATATGTGATCGAATATATATATATATATGTATGTATTTAGAAAAATACGATAATACTAGTATAATATAGTATATATGCAAAATGGTATATGTTCAGTATATATATGCGTGTGTATACAATGGTAATTAAATCGAGTATTTTCAATATATATAAATATATATATCTATGGACGTGATTATATATATGCATATGTATTTGTGTATGATGTTATGTATTATGTATTTTAATATATATATATACATTTACGTAAATATGATCATATATGTGTATAAAATATAAAAATACAAGTATATATATATGTAGACATCATATAGGTATGTACATACGAATGGCATATATAATATATTTAGGGTTATATTGTTCTATTACATAAGTATATTTATATGCATAAGAATACGTATATTAATAGTATATTATATATATAGAAATATGGGTATACTTAAATAGGACATATATGATAGACTATGATATTAATTTAATAAATAAAGTAAAGTAGTATATATGAGTATATGTACCATGATCCTTAAAGAAATATAAAATAATTAATTTACAAAATTTATTAAAATATAATAATAAATATCATTATATACATAATACATATTATGCTTATGTACGTATGACTTAAAAATACAAAATAAGAAAAATATTGAAAATGTACAAATTTCAAAAATGACACGTGGAACTTATCTATATTGCTACGTTAGCATATAATTAATTTTAATTAAAAATCGTAATTAAAAATGATAATAAAATAATTAATTAATTAGGAAATTATTAAATAGCCAAAAATGAAGTAATTAAGTTTTAAACCTTAAAAATGGAAAATATGTAAATTTTGATGAAATAAACTCAAAATTAATAAAATTACAAAATATAAGAATTAAATATTTATTAAATCAAAAATATATAAAGACAAGCTTAAAACCATATTTTATAATTATTTAAGTTAAAATAATGGATTTAAGAATTTTTTTTTGCATCATAATCAAAATTGCGGGTTATAACATCCAAAACAAATCTCGCTACAAGAAAGTACGCTCGAAAATAATCAAAATGAACTATAAGTTCATAAAGATTCAAGCTAAATTGAAAAAGTTATACTTGATTTAATAAAAAACTCGAATTGATGATTTTACGTAAATTAATAACTGAGTTAAGTAAATAGTATGACTTAACATACTAGTTTAGTTATTTAATTCTCAAACTTACTACTTTTCGTATTCCTCTAATGTTAGGTGATCCTAAGTTCGAGACCAGCTTATCTTTAGACTATTATGATCCTTTACATCATTTATAACCAAGTGAATACTCCTGATAACTCTATACTTGTTTTGTGCTTGTAGTTAGTGTACATGAATTAAATATTAATAACTTGATGTATGGGAATTCAGGTTATGCATGTGACTGATATTGATTGATTACTGTGCAAAATACTGTTAAATGTGATAGTTGAAAATTTGGTTATATAATTGATTGTTGCATAATTTGAATGATTTGTTGATAATGTTTGACTACCATATAAATTAACTTAATCATATTCAACTCAACTAAAATTAAATTGATCATGCATAGAGTACGAACATTGCATATAATGTTTCAACCGTCACTTCATGCGGTTAGTAATGAAGGGCCTTGGAGAGATGGATTCCTACATGATTTGATTAGTACAGTGTAGGAATACTAGTATAACAAGACTCTAACTTTGGTTTGTAAGTTTACTTAGCACTGGAGACACTAACCATAGATAACTAGGGGTCATGTCTAGAGACCACCACTATATGGTGTGAGCATAGACTGCGGGGGTCACCTCACCGCTAGACCTAGATATTTGTATACTACCGACTTTTGAAAATAGAAACCATTTTCATGAAACAAGGAATTTCTATATATATTTATACATGGTTAAAAACCTCAGGTGCTAGAGCTCGATTGTGATTGATGCTAATGTATCTCTAACCCTTATTTCAGAGGGCGTTAAATCCGATGTTGTATACAACACCTGTCAATTGCATATATATTGTTTGGCATACTGCTTGTTTACGCATTCATATGTTTAGTAATAAACTGTTTGATAACTTGTTTATTAGTATAGTATGAGAGATAATTCACTAAGCTCTTATAGTTTACTCCTCAATAGTTTTCTCTTGCAAGTTGTTAGATTATCGAGTATGGGCTAAGAGCCGAGTATTGAACACCAGTGTCAAGGTGCTTAGAAGTTAGAATCTGATGACAGACCGTATATTTTGTTTGAATTTTATGTTATGACTTTCGTAAGTTTCAGTTTTAAAGCTTTACTGTCTAATCTTATCGTTTGATAGGAGATACCGATTCTCTACGATTTTGATGGACTATGACTTATCAGATATCTATAGTCACATATATGTTATAGTAAGTTAATTAAATTAAGAATAAAAAAATTTAGTAACTAATTATTTAGAGTCTTGCAATCTCTAACTTGCAAGGCGATTTTCAAATCATGGGTGTACACATGATATGAAAATTTTAAGTAATCCTACTAGGCCTCCAATAGAGTCATGACATAAACAAACCTGTAAAAGAAGCTATAGGGGAATGAGTAAATCATAGCTTAATGAATTCATTTTTCACCACTACCGTTCAGGCAAGTTATCAAACATTATCAGCACACGTGCAAGTCTATCTACAAATGACGCAGTGAATCAAAACAACACATTTTTAGGAGTCCAAAATTATGGAAGGTATAAATTCATATCATCTACATGTTGATTATCCCCTATACTTACCCATATAAAACACCTCACCTTAATTACATGAGGCTGCTTAAGGGTACTATCCCTTTAGATGACACTCAACTATTATCCTAGTCAAGAAAGAAACATTAATCGAAACAGGTAAACCCTAATTAGGGCCATCCATCATGAATAAATCACACTTAAGGCCCTATAAGCACAACTATGCGAGTCTCTCATTATCAATTGGAGATACCATGCTAGCTTTGTATCAACATTAAAAATATCATCAACGGGCATATGAGCCTTCATAGAAATAATACAAGAATCTATTAAAGATTGGGAAAACGTTTCCAAAAATACCTTTCTCAAAATTTATAAAGCTAGCACTTTTCATAAGTATACCAATTGAGTTATAGACACATGACATATACAATTGGTTATTTTGGTCAGATATTTATATTTACTAGTTTAAGGAGATGATCACACTGATGATAGCATAGAAGGCAAAACAATCGTTCAGATACAAGCAATAACAACCTGCAAAACATCAAGTAAGTATCAGGCACAAGCAGATAGCCGGTCATTATAACTCTTTCACCTAGATTAATGATCACTTTACAGGCCTTTAGGATGTCTAAAATTTGATGATTGAGTACTTAATAGATAATAAGACTTAAAAGTATATGGAAAAGCTAGGCTTCTCAATTATCTAGATATCTATAGTAGTTTGCCTAATTTCCTACTATAACCCAAGTATAGTATGAATATGATTTAACTTATTTATTGAGATAAATAGAAAATATATTTTTATATTTGTAAATAAACTGTATCTTATGCATCTATTTATTTACTCTAAGTGTTTATCCTGATTGTTAATTTATGAGGCCAACCAACTTAATTATCCTACCTGTCATTTTTAGTTTATCTTAAACCTTTAGTCACGTATAACATTTTCATTCTAACTTTGATTTTTATGATCTTATAATTAATCTTTATTATTTTCGGGCGTATTTTCATATGGTGAGCCCCATTTTGGACATTGGAACTCGCATTTTTCATTGTGGACCTAAAATGTGATGAATTTAGTTATTTTGGCCTAAATTTTTTTATTTATCATTGTAGGTTTTTCTTTATTGTTTCATGATTTAATTAATTTTTCAATTTTATATTTCGAAATATTTTTATTTTGGGTTCATTTTATAATAATTTCTTTAATGCACTATTTTAAGCTTAAATTATTAACTTACTACTTTTTCTTATAATTGTAATTTTCTAATTAATTAATTATTATTATTTTTTTCTTTTTAATTTTAATTGAACATTTTAGGAGAAGCTAGCGTAGTAACTGTTGAATGGTCTATGTGGCAATTCTTCTAATTTTTACAATTTTTCCAATTTACAATATTAATTTATACATATATATATGTCAATATGAATTATTAAATATTGAAAAATAGCTCTTATTCTTCATTTCGGAGATCACGACCAACTTATATACATATATATATTTATATTTATTCCTCTTAACTTCTTTTTAAGAAAATTAGGTATTAATATACATATGTATGTGATCTTCGGTATATGTACATATATAAATACTTATACTATACTATATGTATACTTATTTAAATCTTAGAATGATATAGTCATATGTATACATATAAGCACTTATATCTACTCATATAATTCACTACTTAAGTATGCATGTATTTATACTTTTTTCTATTAATTTGCACATATGTATGATAAAGTAAGCATACTTAACATTATGTATATGAACATGTATTATACATATATATATACATAACTAAGTAAATATAACATATGTATATCTATAATTAAATATACTTAAGTATATACATATGTAAATACTAAAACATAAAGAAGAATAACTATTCATACAATTCAAATACATGTATATATAGTTTCGTTACAAAGGTACTAAAATCCTTAAAATTACTATTACATACTCTTAATACCTAAAACACTATGAAATACATATACAACAAAAGAGTATATATAAATTTATATTACAAAGAGAAATCAAATACAACATAAGTATTAGTCTAATTACTCTTTTGTCTTGGAAATTGTTAGTAAAATGCCCTCCTCCTTCTTCTTAAGTTGATGGAAAAATTATAATAGAAGTGAAAAGATCTGTAGAAATTAGAAAGTTAGCAGTGTTTGAAGGAAAAGAAAGAAAAAGAAGAAAATAGAAGTTGAAAACAGAGAGAAAATGGTGTCAATTCAATTAGGAAAAGGGGATGCTTAAATTTTTTGACTTTAAATTTGTAGAAGAAGAAGAAGAAAATGGAAGTGAGTTCTTAAAGGTGCATGTGGCCAACAATGAGACTAAAAGAGAAAGAAAAAAGAAAAGAAAGAGGAAAAAGATAAAAGGAAAAAGATAAGATGAAAATGACATATGTTGACTTAATGTTTATCTTATTTCCTTTACATTTCTCATATGTAATAAACTCTTGGACACATGTACATCCAAATATGGAAGGAGAAAAAGAGGAAAAGAAGAAAGAAAAGGAAATAAGAAAAAAGAAAGAAGAAGAAAAATTATAAGTTGACTTTTTGACTTTTCTTGATACTTTTCCAACTTTTAAGTAATAATTAGGATACAATATGATATCATTATAAAAGAAAATATAGGATGAAAAATTAATGTGTACTATATAATACATAAACATGAAATATGTAGTAATTAATTTGTTACTCTTTATGTTTATTAATATTTAGGAGTTATTTGTATTTGTTCATTAGTGATTTTATGTGATTAGACGTATCGATCGATAATTGTATTTAATTAGGTAATAATTAGGATACAATATGATATCACCATTGAGGTAAATTTATACGTTTTATAAGCTTAGAGTTTTAGGTTTTGAGGGTTTTTTTATCAAGTTCGAGTTTCATTTCTCATATTTACACTTACATAGGGTTTGGAGTTTTCTTAAGCGATTAGGGTTTTTAATAGTGTATTAGTGTTCTCCATATTTGTTTTAGGTTTAGTAATTAAAATTTTAATTAGTTTTAAATTTATCAATTTTGTTGACATAAGAAAATTGTCTGTAATACTTAAGTTTGACTCTATACTCAATAGGCTAAATTTGCGAGGTTTACAATTTCATTTTATTTATTAGGTTTCTAATCTTATTCTTAAGGCCCTAATTACTAACAAAACTAGTTTAGGCCTTTGACTTAACATCGCCCTAAATCATACTTTACACTAATTAATCATGTCATTGCACTAACTAGTCAAAATTTACAGCTTGTTGAGCCCATCATTGGTGGTAGTTGAGTATGGTTTTTGAGGACTCCTTCTACCTTTTTCATACAACACATATCTTAAGGTATTTTCTTGATACAAGTCATGTTTCTACTTAATTTAAGTTATTATTATTACAAAATATTGTATGGACTAAGTGTATGCATGCCATGAACGGGTAGCATGCTTAAGAAAAGGGTAGGTTTTAAGTTGTTTTTGATGGTTTGATGCTAAAACTCACTAGTTACTAAACTTTACTATACGTTAGTATTGATAGTCAAATAAATGAGTTTAGTTCATGTATTTATTACACTTATCCTGTACTATTTTCTTTAAAATCCTAGGACACACTTATACAAGTGTATTTAAGTGCCTAAAATGTAAAAGACACTCATAAATCCTAAGGAAAATAAGGAAAAATTAAGCTTAGTCACTTACCAAAGTTGAAGAGTGATAGCCTTCTTTCTCCTAATAAGTGAGATTTTCCCTCCATACAAACTCTAAGTCTACTACTCTATTTAGGTTTGGTATATGCTTGCATTGGACTAATACATGAAAGACATTTTGTAGTCCAAATAAGTTATGGTGTAGTGCTAGACAATAAGCAAGGTTTCCAACCCTATCTAGCACTTCAAAAGGTTTGATGTATTGTGGACTTAGCTTCCCTTGTGCTCTTGCTTATTATATGCTCTTTCTTGTTTTCACCTTAAGGTACACGTGATCACCCCCTTGAAACTCTACCTCCTATCTCTTCAAGTCCACCCAACTCGCCTATCTATCTTAGGGTTCCTTTATTTTCTATTTGATGATGACTACCTTTTTAGTAACTTTTTGCACTAAACTAGTTCCTAGTGCCAACTTTTCAACTTCATTCCAAAATAAAGGAGACCTATATACTTTCTCCGATACAAGGCCTTATATGGTAGCATAAGGATGCTCGAATGGAAGCTGTTGTTGTATGTAAACTCAATAAGGGGTAAATGTATGTTAACTTCCCTTAAATTCTGTGGCATAAGCCCTCAACAAGTCTTTTAAGGCTTGTATGGTCCTTTTTTATTATCCATCTAATTGAAGGTAGTAGGTAGTGTTGAAGTTCAGTTGAGTACCCAAGTGTTTCTATAGGCTTCGCTAAAACTTAAACACATACTATAGATCTATATCTGAAAGTATGCTCACTTGGACACCATGAAGCCTTACGATTTCTTTCACATAGATCCATGCCAACTTTTCTAAGGAGTACGTCATATTGATAGAAAGGAAGTGTACGAACTTAATAAGCCTATTGACAATCAGATTGATAGCATCAAATCTAGCTTGAGTTCATGGTGATCTACTCACGAAAACCATTTTAATCTATTCACATTTCCATATAGGAATTGGCTCATAGCCTGTGCTGCTTAGCCTTAACTCTTTGGCATGTCTCACACTTTTGCAAATATTCAGTTATGTCTTGCTTCCTATCATTCCACCAAAAATTCTTCTTAAGATCACAATACATCTTAGTCCCTCTAAGGTATATGGAGTAACTCAAATAATATGCTTCACTCATAATTTCTTTCTTAAGGGATGCATCTCCTAGTACACAAAATTTTCCCTTTACGTGAATTGTCTCTCTCTCATCAATGCTAAAGTTTGAGTACTTCCCACTTGCCATTTCTTCCTTTACCTTCTTAGGGTGGAATCAGCTTATTAGGCTTCTTGGATTCTTTCCATTATTATGGGTTCAATGACCAAAATTGACAATTCAACATCTACTTCAGCCTAAGCAAATTCTACATTAGGCTTCTCAAACTCTTTAATCAACACATGCTATTTAGTGAGAAGTGAGGCAACTTTTACATGATTCTTATAGCTCAAGGCATCCCTATCAAATGCTAAGACAAGTTAAAACAACTTACTAATTTACAAGAAATACTACATAATCCTATCATATGAATATACTCTACATAAATTGTTTCTGTACTACCATATACTTTTCAATCAACTCTAACATTGCCAAACCTATCTCCAATTTGTACTTTGCTCTCAAGCTTATCCTGATCCTTACTTACAAGAAACTTGCAAAAGAAATTATAAGGGAATGAGCAAACCATGGCTCAATGAGTTCATTCCTTTCTACTACCTTTCAAGTAAGTTGTCAATCATTATTAGCACACATGTAAGCTATCTACGTACGAAATGAATGCAAGCAACATATCTATAGGAGTCCAGAACTATGGACAATATAGATTTGCATCGTTTATACATCGATTTTTCCTCCATACTTACCCTCGTGGAGCACCTTACCTTAACTATATGAGGCTGCTTGGGGGCAACGTCCCACCAGATAATACTCAACTATTACCTTAGTTCGAAAAACAATAATCAATATAGGTGGACCCCAATTAGGGCTACCCACTAAACATATCAAAGGCCCCTTACGTACATAAAGCGAGTCCATCTCACAATCAACATATATCTAAGGCTCCACGAGCACAAATACACGAGTTCTCTCGCAAACAATTGGAGATACTATACTAGTTTTGCCTTAACAGTAAAAACATCATTTACAAGCACCACAAGCCCTTTCAAAAATCATTCAAAAGTATATTTCAGATTGGAAAAACATTTACCAAAATACTTTTCTAAAAAATTTGCAAAGCTAACACTCCCCATCAACGTATTAATTCGATCATAGACATGCGACAAATATAACTGGTTTATTTAGTTAAATAGTTACATCTACCAATTTAAGAAAGTGATCACACGGATGATAACACATAAAGCAGTCAATCATTCAACAAACAATCAACATTGACCAATAAGTAGCATATAAATAGTAAACAATAAGCAGATAGCAAATCATAAGAACTCCCTCACCTAAATTAATGCTCACTGTCCTAACCTTTAAGAATTTCAAAACTCAATAATTAAATACTTAAAAAATAAGAAAGCTTATAAGTATTCTGAAAAACTAAGTTTTCTAGTTAACTAAATATTTATTACTATTAACCTAATTTACTATTATAACCCAAATATGATATAAACTTAGTTTAACTTAAATCTCCTATCTATTTTTCTTTTCTCGGTTTATCTTAAATTTTTTTTAATCACGTACAACTTTTTCATTTTAACTTTGATTTTTATGAACTTATAGTTGATTTTTATCGTTTTTGGACATACTTTTACGTAGTGAGGTCCGTTTTAAATATTATAACCCATCTTTTCAATTATGATGCAAAAATATTACGAATTTTATTATTTTCACCTAAATAATTATAATTTACTATTTTAAGTTTTTCTTGACCTATTTATGAGTTAGTAAATATCTAATGCTTATATTTTCTAATTTTCTTATTTTTGAGTTCATTTTATTATAATTTCTGTATTTCACTATTTTTAAGGTTTAAAACTTATTCATTTCATTTTTTTACTACTTTAATAATTTCCTAAATAATTAATTATTTTATTATTATTTTCAATTACGATTTTTTTAGTTAAAATTAAATATACTTTGACGTAGCAACATGCATAAGTGCCACACGTCATTTTTGAAATATAAATAATTTCAATATTTTTCCTATTTTGTATTTTTATGTAGTATGTATATAATTAAATTTATTATTATATTTGATTAAATTTGGTAAATTAATTGTTTTCCCTTTTTCTTAAATTCCATGGAATATATATATATATATATATATATATACATACTTATACATTTTACCTTATTTTAGTATTTTAATATAGTATATCTTTGTGTACCCATATATTTAGATATATACTATACTATTAATATACATATTTCATATGTATATGTATACTCATGTAATATGATAATACAATTATAAATATACTACATATCCTCTATGTATGGGTATATATATATACATAATTTTATTTTTGTATTTTATACATATATACATATATGGCTATGATTACATATATATATCTATATTTATTGAAATTACTTAATATCTATAAATGATCACATACAAGTATATATATATATATATACATATACCTTCACATCTATATATATATATATATATGTATGTATATATATGTGTGTGTGTGTGTGTGTGTATGTGTGTACCAAACATATACCTTATTATACATTACTATACTATATTAGTATTTTTGTACTTTATACATACATAAATTTATATATATTTTTAGTGATATGTTTATACTTATACATATGTAATGAAAATTGTACACACATAAATATACATATAATATACACGTATATATATATATATATCTATATCTACACAAATTCTTTATACTAACTATTGGTAAAATCAAATGTAATATGTATGTATACATGAATATAATTAAGTATTTATACATATATGAACACATATCATAAAGAAATATTGATTATATACATAAATCCATTACATAACTCTATAATACATAAAAATTCCACAAAATACATGTATAGAAAAAAATACATATAAATGATTAATACAAAAAAGTTATAATATACATACTACTTACCTATTTCTCATAGTAATTTGATGAATAATGGATTGCAAAGCTTCTTCTTCTTCTTCTTCTTCTTCATGATTTAATTGTTGTTTTTGAAATCAAAGAAAATTGGAAAAGGAAAGGGGATGCTTCACGGTTTGAGGAAAAACAAGAATAAGGAGCTTTTGCTTTTTTGTTTTAGAAAATTAGATTTTTTTTTTTCCAATAGGCGTAATGCACTAGGAAAGAGTAGAAATAAAGTGATTAAGAAAAGAAGAAAGGAAAAAAATCAAGATAAGATAATGCAATTAATTGACAAGACATGAGCTTTATCTAATGTGTTGGTTTTGTGTACATACTTATCACATGTAAAAAAATTTAGCCATGATTGTTTCGGCAACTTGCAACATGGAAGAAGTAAAGAAAATAGGGAAAGAAAAAGAGAAAGGGAAAAGAAAGAAAAAAGGAAAAGGAAAAAAAATAAAAACAAAAATATTAAACTTTTCTAAATATAAAAATTATAAATTTAGTAATTACGAAATAATATTGAAATTTTATAAAATTTATTAGTTAAGTTGTGACCCGTTATGTTTATAATATTTACGAGTTATCTCAACGCGTTCATTAATAATTTTACACAATTAGTATATTAATTTATAATTATATTTGATTAGGGTTTTATTACTATTAGGGCATAATTATTCATTTTATAAGTTTAATGTTATAGTTTTAGAATTTTTGTCAAGTTCAAGTTCAATTTTAGGTATTTATACATACATAGGATTTGGGGTTTTCGTATACGATTTATGTTTCGAGCACAATTTTAGGATTTTTATCCTTTGTATCACATTCGAGTTTAAAATTTTAATTAATTTTAAATTTATTGACTCCATTGAGTTAGGATAATTACTTATAATATTTAAATCGATTTATGACCTAAAACACTAAAATTGCGAAATTTATAGAAGTACCTGACGCTTTTGTGGTATGTATAAATTTCACATCTTTGACTATACACATAATGCCTCTAAATCTTCAAGGTGAAGACTACTGTCGTTAGTACCAAATCATGCGTAGGATAATTTTACTCATGATGTCTCAAGTGTTTAGACACATATGCTATAGCTATCCTTCCTTACATTAAAATGCAACCAAGTTTGTTTCTTAAGGCATCACTGTATATGGTGAAAGGATTTTCGGTATTAGATAAAACCAAAATTATTGCAAACACTAAGTTACACTTCAACTCTTGAAAGCTTTTCTACCTTTCTTGACGCACTCAAACTTCACATGTTTTTAAGTCAGTTGGGTAAGTAACTTAGCTATGGTGGAGAAATCCTTGACAATCTTCCTATAATACATAGCAAGATCTAAGAAACTGTACACCTCAATGATTGTAGCCTTCTCCATTCAACTATAGCCTTAATCTTTTTCTAATCCACTGTTATTTTGTCTCTTGATAATATGTTCCAAGGAAAGAAATTTCCTTCAACCAAAATTCATACTTAGATAATGTAGAGTAAAGCTTATGTTCTCTCAAGGTCTATAACACCATTCTTAAATGTTCCTCATGTTGCTTAGATGAAGCCAAGTATGCAAGAATATCATCAAAGAAGACAATAACATGCTTATCTAATAAGGCTCGAAACATACGGTTCAACAAATCCATGAATGCAACTGGTGCATTTGTCAACCCATAAGGAATTGCCAAGAACTTATAATGATCATATTGTGTTCTAAAGGCTGTCTTAGGAACATCGTTAGGCTTAATTCTGAGTTAGTTATACCTAAATGCCATATCAATCCTAAAAGAGATTTTGACACCTCTCAACTGTTCAAATTGGTTATCTATCCGAGGTAGCAGATACTTGTTCTTAATAGTCACTTTGTTCAAGTCTCAGTAATCTATGCACAGTCTTATGAATCCGTCTTTCTTCTTTACATGAAGACATACTAGATTTGATCAATCATTGATCTAGTAATTCTTAAAATTGTTTCTTTAACTCCTTCAACTTTACTAGAGCCATTCTATAGTATGCTTTTGAAATGGGTTCTATGCTTGGCAATAAATCAATGACGAAATCAATCTCCCTCTTCAATGGCAAACTTAGGAGCTCGTTTAGAAAAACATGTGGAAATTCATTCACCGCGTAGATTTCCTCAATCTATGGCTTTTCTTTTTCTGTCTCAATTGTGTTCAATCCTGCTTTTGCCTACATTTGGAAACCCTTATTTGAAATTAGCTTAAGTGAATACGTCTCTCCTAACTTGATGGTGTTCAATTCTCCCTTAAAAATGGCTTTGCTACCATTTAAGTTTTAAATTCTACTTCTTTGCTTCAATAATCCTCCTTGGCATTCATAATTGACATCTAGATCATACCCAAAATGACCTCATACTTGTTCATTTGAATCACTATCATGTTAGCATGGGATTTACCATCTTAAATTTTGAAAGGGGAATTCTTTACCACTTCTTGGATCACCACTACACTTTCTATAGGTATCTTGACTCTAAAGCTAGACTCTATAGTCACTACCTATAATCCCACTTACTTGACAATCTTAGGTGTAATAAAAGAGCAAGTTGCTCCCATATCAAGCAATGCATATACAAGTAAATTGGAGACGTAGATATTCCTTAAACCAATCATAATTTCATCATTTTTAACTTGTCATTTAGAGACATCTTTGAGCTCTTTAATTCCTTTTTCTTTCGTTACTTTTTCATATTCTGATGTACTCTACTAGATACTATAAGTTTACAAAGAAAAGAAAAGGTTAACTAACATACCTACAACAAGTCTTGTGTCAATGGTATCCTCCTCTTCAAAATCAATAATAGCCTCATCATCTCCTCACTAATCCCACTCGCCTTCTAGATTATAAATCCTAGCATGCATGAGTGTGCTTGGTTAAGTATGTTTGGATCCTTATCCAACTATTTGTCTATGGACTATCAGGCGACTGAAAGCCACAAGGTGAGCTGGCTAAGTGACCTGAGCAATCCTCCTCTATGGACAATTTAAAGCAATGTGCCCCATCTGTTTTGACACAAAACAAGTCATGCTAGCTCTCTTGGAACACTCAGCTATGTAATGACTATCCTTTGCACAAAGGAAACATTTGCACTAAAGCTAGGGGCATTCTCTTAGATATTAACCTACCTTACATTTCCAACACCTCAATGCATTGGAACCTAGAGTGGCTAGCCTCAACTAGCTGCTATGAATCTACATAATCCTTTTCCCCTCCTTTGTAAAACTAACTCCCACAAAAGGTCTCTTCCTAACAATATTCACTCTAGGCCTTTCACTCTTATTTTTAGAGTCTCTAGCACTCTCGATAGTCGTACCCATCTTGACTTCCTCTTCGAAATCCCAAGTCGGAATTCGCAAAATCTATACCTAATCTCAAAATCCAACCCTTTAATAAAGACTTAAGTCCTCAACTTATCATTAACATATTCCTTAGAGAAGCTAGCTCGAATCTACCTTAAAGAGATATTATGATTACATAAAGTGCTAGTGGAATAGTATCAAATAGAGACCATAGATTTGTGTCCATGTTTTGGATAAGCTTACAAAAAGTATTAGGGACTAATTTGAAATTTACTACAGCATATCATTCCTAGATAGATGGGAAACCCAAAAGGATAATTCAAACTTTAGAGGATATGCTTTAGCCTTGCATCATCAAGTTTAAAGCAGATAAGGATACCTACTTACCCATAGTCAAATTTGTATACAATAATAGTTACCACTCTACTATCCATATGCTACCTTATGAAGCATTGTATGGAAGAAGGTGTTAATCTCCATTGTTTTGGGATGATGTGGGGAAAGTGGCCTTAGGACTAGACCAAATTCAGGAGGCAATAGAGCAAGTGGCTATTGTTAAGTGGAAGATGAAAGTAGCATAAGACATGCAGAAAAGTTGGGTCAATTTGAAGAGAGGGGATTTGGAGTTTAGAGTCAGAGATCATGCATACTTGAGAGTAAATCTAATTATGAACATGCATTGGGTTAGGACCTAGGGCAAGTTGAGTCTAAGGTTCATAAGAACGTTTAAGATCTTCAAGAGAGTTTAGAATATTGTGTACTAGTTAAGGATACATAATGTGTTTTATGTTAGTATTGAGTATAGAAACCCCATTTTTACCTCGTTATGTTTTCTTTTTATTTTTAAAATAGGGTAAGAAGGTCTCAATTTAGAAAAAGAACAAAAAATAGAAAATTTAGAAAACTAAGCAAAAAGTAAAAAAAAAAATACTTAGAAAATATAAAAAGCTAGAAGATTTTTAAAAAATCAAAAAAATAAACTAGTTAGAAAAAATCACAAAAATTAGAAGAATTAGGAGAAAATTAGAAAATTATAAATAAATAAATAACGAGAATAATAAAATTTTTAGGTAGTAGGATTTTTAACTTTAGTATTTTTAGGGCCTTAAATAGAAGAGGAGCATTGAGCCCAGGCTTAGATTTAAATCTAGCCCAGGCAAACTTTGTCCATATATACAAATTGATTGTACATATGAACAAAGCATAAGCTAATGGCTTAATGGAAATACATACGCACATATGTGCCTTTTATTTTCCTTTACAAAACATACCACTACGTGTCAAAGGATCACTAGGCCACGTATCAGGTTATGATACGTGGCACTTCATGATTGGGTCATGTCACTTACACTACAAACATGTGTCACATACACACAACACAACATGGACACATGTCGCCATGTGGCATGACATGCCAACAACCATGTTATCGACCACGTGTCTCATTAGGATACGTAGCACGATGTTATTCAACCACATGGCTCACATGACACCATGTCAGTATCCTTTCTCTCTCTTTCTTCTCCTTTCCTTCATTTTCCTAAATTTTTCCGTGCTTTCCTCCTTAATTAGCTCACTTTGTGGCCTTTTTTATCCTTCTTTTCTATGTAATTTCATCAAATTAATGCTAAAGTTGCATAGACTTAGAACACTTTGGATTGAACCTAGGAATACATTTAGATACAAGCATTTAATGGGTCAAATGGAACTTTGAAAATTAAGGAAAACTCAAAATTCCAAATTTTCCTTGCCTTTCGTCTTACATTATTCAAGCTTTTACATTGATTTTTCAAAGCTTCCATGGACATTTCAAGTAAGGATGAGGCTTAAGGATACGATGTTGACAAGAATTAACACCGATCTACACCTAAAATTGGAAGATCAAATCGCCAGTTGTCCTCCCTCACTCAATCTGATTCATTATCTTTCCATAACTATCCAAGTTCCAAACAATATAAAAAGAGCTCCTTATCTATGTTTTGCACACAATAGATGACCTAAACCCTCTCCTAAACTCTCTATCTCTCTCACTCGAGCTTTCTATCTCTCTTAACCATCAGCTTCCTCTCTCTCTCTATAGCTCTCTCTTTGTTTGATCACCCTCAAGCCGTACCATCACCATAATCGAAAACCCATAGACCTTAGCTTCCAAACGCGACCAATCTCAATGCCTACCGTAACCCCTAACTATTCCACCTATCCCTACCATTGAGAAACCCTCAACTACTACACCCTTACCACTTCAAACAACCACATTGGGTGGTTTTCAGTTTATGTCACCACTACAGTTGCACTTGTAGCATCGCTAAACCTAGGACCCAACCTTCCCTTCCCTTCCGTTAAGCACCACCAATACTACGCACAACCACTATTGTCAGCTACATCCAAATCACCACCAAACCACTCCTTTAGCAACAACAATCTCCTTACGCCCCACAAGACCAATAAAATAGCCACCAAAATAGTATTCCCCCATCATTTAAGTGATTAGAATTGCTTGGAGCTCCTTCATCACGCATTGCTTACCTTCTCTAACTTTGACCCCTGAATCGACCCATCCAACTCAAAGATTGAAGTCGATCCGTGCCAATTGTGATTTTTTGGTTTGATTCTTATATTTTGCTTTTAAGTTGTATTTTTTTTTTTGTTTTTTATTTCCTTTTAATATTGTCAATGTAATGAAAAAGAGAAAAGAGAAAAGAGAAAAAAAAGAACAAAAAAAGGAAAAAAAAAAAGAAGAAAAAAGAAAGCAAAAAAAAAAAAAAAGAAAAGGAAAAATAAAAAGAAAAAAGGGAGAAAAAGAAAAAGGAGATAGAATAGCTTAGTTTTATTATTCTTATTGATTTTTTTTTCAATTAAAACTTAAATAAGGAAAAAATAATAAATAAAATAACAAAATGATAAAATAAAATTAAAATAAATAAATTAGTGAATAAAAATCGTTTTACCATATAGAAAATCAGTTTTCTAAAACAAATAAAAGTAAACGATCCTTTTTCCATATTAAGACCCTTGTTTTAGAGGTTTCCACAAATAAAATCCATTTTATGACCCTTCAGAAAATTTCCCTAAAAAGACATTGAATTGGATAAAAATGTAAATCTAATCTTTTTTTTAAGAAATTAAAATTAACTTATTCACCTAATGTTTTCAAGGAAGAACTATATATGTCTAATCCCAAATAGTAAGTGTATAGGCAATTCTAAGATGACGTAAAATACGAAAAAATTATTTTTTTTTTTCATTTTAGTATTATTTAATTTAGTCTAGTTTGTTAACTAGTGATTAAATTTCATTTTATGGGGTAATTTTGAAAGGTGATTTTAAGGAATGAAACTAAGGGAAGTTTATTATACCCATAAGGGTTTAAAGAACCTAACTCTTGTACTTGATCTTTTGGTTTTCAAAACCTTTTTTTTTTTTTCAAAATCAGTTTTCTAAGTAGACTAATGCGTAGGTTAAATTGATCCACCGAATTGATTTAACCTAACTAATTATTTTTCCCGACTCTAGTCAATTGGTGACTCTAAAGATTTTCAAAATACATTTAAAAACTAAGTTTTTCTTAACTCCTAGTTGAGGATTAATATTAAAAAGGTTAGGGTTTAATATTAATCGGATTAAGAAAATTACAAAAACCAAGAAAAAATTAAGCTTGATAAGATGGCAACTCATTGGGGATGTCAAGAGGGTTAGCCATCTAACTTTCCAAATTTAAAATTAATTTTTTATATCACCTTATTTATGTGTTTATTTGTTTATTTTTTTTTATTCATCTACTCGTTATTACTTTCTACATTTGTATATGGTTGTGCTTTCTTTCCTTATGTATCATATTTGTTTGGTATAAATGGTCAAACCCTAACTATATTAGGACCTTAAAACGGGAGAGCCATTGTATCAACTTCGGGTACTATGGTGTAACCATCTCTCTGGGTTAATTAGGTTACCCCCACTTAAGCTTAATGTGACCAATGAAAGTGTTTTCTAAGAATAAGTGAGGTCACAAAGATTAAGGACCTTTAAGACCCATCCTAATTGCATGCACCTCCCTTTAACATTTAGTTAATACACTACTCTTAAGAATTACAACCTTACTAATATTTGAAAGATTTTAAAAAGCTAAACACCAACTCAAAAAGTAGGGTTGCAACTTAAGAGTAATGTACTAACCCAAACGATTCTAATCATATCCATGCTTCCATGTACATTCATTTGATAATTGATTCTTGATTATAAAATGTTTAGGCTTAAAATGATAGGTAACTAAGCGAATAATTAGAGAACCATTAAACTATAAGACCTCTTTAGGATTCGTGAGCAACTGTTAGAGGTTGAAATTGCTTACCTAAAGGAAAAGCTCGAGTATTCTAAAGCTTACAACTAGACCTTAAAAGCCTTTCTTGGACAAGTCACTAAGGAAACCCATAAAAAGCTAAAAGACCTTAGGGCTCATCTACAAGACTTAGTGTAAGGGTTTTTCTAGTCTACAGCTAAGAGGCCTCAAATAAATGTTATATTTCAAGAATAAATGTTAGGCTCTCTTCCTTGGTTTTCTGTTCTTTGATTTTCTATAATAATAAAAAGTTCTCTTTAGTTTATCATTGTTCATTATCTAAGATTCCCTTTTGTAAATAAGTACTTTAATAATCGTTCATCTAACCATTTGTTCTCTTTCCTTTAGGGAAATGCAAATAAATCTCATAGACTTGTAAATGGAACCCTAAAAATCACCATCTTTATTTGTAATTTGATTTCTCAGTTTTTATAAAATAAAACTATCTCTGTTTTTTGAAAAAAAAAAAAAAGAAAGAAAGAAAGAAAGAAAAAAAGAAAAAATGAAAAGAAAAATTGCTAATGATTATAAATCCTTATAGGCTTAACCCAAATACGAAGGGGATAACCCAAACCTAAGCCTTTGGCCCATTCAAGCAGCCAACCTAAAGATTTGGCCCGTTACAGCATCTAATCCACAGAAGGCTCTTTGAGTTGTTAAGGCAGCCAGCCTAAACACTTGACCAGTTAAGGCATCCAATGAGCACAAACTACGGCCCATCAAGGCAACTAACCCAAACACAACCCTCAACCCATAAAGGTAACCTAGCCAAGCCAAAACCCCTAGTCCATTTAGAAAACCAAGCACAATCATAAACTAAATCAAATACAACCTAAGTCTTGAACTCAAACCAAGTGAAAAGATATCAAACCGGGGGCATGTTTTGAGAAACTAAGGGGCAAAGTCAATCTCTATCGTGGGCCAAATAAAAAATAGACTCCTCCTTAAGGAATTGATAACTCACTTTTAAAAAAGTTTAGAATAAAAAGAGGTAAATTATATCCCACACACTATCCCTAAAAACTTAGAAAGTTGAGCGACATAATGGTGAGGATATTTTGAACTCATTCCTTAATAGAGGTCCATTTTGAATGTGATACATAAATTAAAATGAAGTTAGGTATTTATTTTCAAATCCCAAACACGATTATCTCTTGTTAACTTCATTGGACCTATCTATAGAATTTTCATCCACCCTACAATAGGGCAATTTAGAGATCAGGGTCATTGATGAGGAGAGAAGGATAAAATTAGTTTGTTCTTGCTTTAATAACATTAAATTCATAAACAACTTTTATTTTTAATAAGTTATTTTTCTTTGAAATAAAGAAGAGCTAGCTCCTTTTCAAACACCTCAAGTCTACACATATCTCACCCGAACCCATATACTTGGAATCCATGGATCTAGGGCCCTCAATTTCTCAAAGCTAAAGACTCAACAATAGGGACCAAAAAAAAAAAGGAAAGAAAGAATGGGGTAGGTAAAAAGAAAAAAAGAAAGAGGAAAAAGGAAAAAAGCTTGAAAATTGGGCTTGTGTGTAAAAAGAAAAGCCCTAACTGAAGAAAGCTTAGAAAATGTAAGACCCATAATTAAAACCTAAACATTCCCAACAAACACAAAGCCCTCATGCCCATTCCGAATCTCGTGCCTAACCTAAAAGCACAAGCCTTACATATTCATCCCAAATCATAAGACACAAAGCCCCTTTGGTCCATCACAAACATAAGGCATTCCTACCTACAATACTATCCTTACTTAATAAAGCTCTTCCAGTCTTAAAAAATAATTTATCTTGAATAAAAAAATTTTTTTATATTGGGGTAAGCATACTTCTAATTTTTCCTAAAGGTTCTTCACTTGTAGACCTAGGTTAAATAAAAGTATTTCTTCTTTTGAAGTAAGCCTTCTCATTAGCCCTTTATGACACCCTTTAACCAAAAGCCTAAATTCATAGAATAAGTAGAGTGCTCCCTGAATTGGCTAAGACCCGAAAAGGCGTTGAAAACTTGGTCATGTCTCTATGAGCTAACTAACCAAGGTGAAACGGGTGAAATGCTCCTTGAGCTAACTAAGACCTTAAAAAGATATTGAGGACTTGGAAGTGCCCTTATGAGCTAGCTAACAAAGCTGAGAAAGGTGAAGCTCTCCTTTAGTTGACTAAGACCCTTAAGTGAATGAGAAAACTTAGTCGTTCCTTAATGAGATGACTAACCAAGATGAAAAGGGTGAAACATTCCTTAAGCTGGTTAAGACCCTAAAGTGAATGAGAAAACTTAGTCGTTCCCTAATGAGATGACTAACCAAGATGAAAAAGGTAAAACACTCCTTGAGCTAACTAAAACCCTAAAAATTGTTAAAAACTTGGTCATGCCCTTATGAGCTGACTAACCAAAATAAGAAGGGTAAAGCACTCCTCAAGCTGGATAAGACCCTAAAGTGAATGAGAAAACTTGCCTATGCCCTAATGAGCTAACTAACTAAGATGAAAAGGGCGAAGTGCTCGTTTAGCTGACTAAAACCTTGAAAGATGTTGCAAACTTGGTCGATCTCCAATGAGTTGACTAACCAAGATGTGCTCCTTAAGCTAGCTAAAGCCCTAAGAGTTGTTGAAAATTTAGTCATGCCCCTATGAGTTGACTAACCAAGGTGAAAAGGGCAAAGCATTCCTTAAGCTAGCTACGACCTTAAAGTAAATTAGATGGGTAAGCACTCCTTGAGTTAACTAAGACACTAAAGAGATATGTATCAAAAGTAAGTGCCCTGTGGGTTAGCTAAAGACACTAGCTAAATGTTTGCTAAAAAGCATGAACACTGGTTATTATCCAAGTAGATATAGTCTAAATGTAAATGCAAAGTTCAAAAACTAATGTGCTAACATCGTATAAAAGTACTTACCTAATCTTGCCAATAACACCCAAATTGTCAATCCTTTCCTTGAAAAGTCTTATCAAAACCAACTAACTTGTTTTTCAAAATGAATTCAAATTTTGATCTTTAGTTGTCAACCCAACTAATCTCTATATGAAGCTTCTGAGACTTTGCCAACTTTTTTGAGAAGTCATGGAAATTAACTCAATGTAAGATGCCAACCACTGTTTTTCATCCAATTGACTAGTTTCCTTTTCAAAACTTTTATGAATTGAAACCTTTATTCTTGACTAGTAAATCTTTACCGTAAGGTGATTGCCTATTTGGATTTCACCTCTCCCTGAAAAATAGACAATAAAAACTCCCCATTGAGGGGGATCCATCCATAATAAAAACTCACTTTTCAACTTTTCTTGTGTTTTCAGTGTATGAGTTCAATTAAATAGGGTAAGGGAACTGGACCTTTTAGTGGAGTAAGAAGAGAGGGTGATGATTCTAACATCAACAACTGCCAAGGATGCTAAATTTGCTTGTATGGAATGAAAATTAAACCACAATAACATTCAAAGCAACTGGCATTTTCATGTTCTGAATAAAAATTTCCATTGACTTCTTATAGGTAGTACAACTTTACAGCATCAACATTGACAGGGTCTCTCAATTCTGGACCATTCATTTGAGATAAAATTAAAGCTCATCCTGGCTAATACTCGCTTCATGACGTAAGGGCCTCTATAATTGGGGGAAATTTTTCCTTTGGAGTCTTATGTATTAGGTAGAGCCTTTCTCAACACCACATCACCCTATATAAAGTTCTAAGGTCGTACTCTTTTATTGAAAGCTCGAGCCACTCTTTGTTGGTAACATTGATTATGACATAAGGTTGTCAATCTTTTCTCATAGATCAAATTCAGCTACTCAATACGTTTCTTTACCCAATCGGCTTTGTCCAATTAGGTTTCTGATAGTACTCCGAGAGATGGGATCTCAACCTTTACTAGTAAGATTACTTTAGTGCCATATACCAAAGAGTAGGGTGTTGCCCCAATAAATGTTCTAATGGAAGTTTGATAGGCTATGAGTGCGAATGGCAACATCTCATGCCAATCCTTATATGTAACAGCCATTTTTTTTATTATTCTTTTGAGGTTTTTATTGGTTGCTTCAACGGCTCCATTCATTTAGATTTGATAAGGTGTAGAGTTTCTATGAATGATCTTGAACTTTCAGCTCAACTCTGACAAAAGCTTATTGTTGAGATTAGTGCCATTATTGGTGATGATTGTTTCAGAGCCCTATATCAAGCTAAGATATCTCTTTTGATAAACTTAACTACGACCTCTTTAGTAACACTCGAGTAAGATGAGGCCTCAACCTATTTGCTGAAGTAGTTAATGGCAACCAATATAAAGTGATGCCTATTAGACACTTTTGGAGTAATCTGACCGATGATATCTATTCCCCATGTTGAAAAAGGCTACGATGCCAAGAGTGTATGTAATTCTTGAGGTGGGGTATTTATCTTATTTGCATAAACTTAGCGTAAGTGATAATGTTTGACATATTTGATGCAATTACTGTCCATTGTTGACCAGTGATACCCCAGCCTCATAATTTTCTTATCCAGCATATAACCATTCATGTGAAGGCCACATACTCCTTCATGTACTTCTTTCATCAATATCTCGACCTCCTTGTCGTCCACACACCTTAAAATTGTACTATTAAAAGATCACCAGTACAAAATGGACTTGCTTACTAAGAATTGAGTAGCCAATCTCCTAATCATCCTTTTATCCTTTTTCTTGGCCTCTTCAGGGTATGTGCTTTGTTGTAGGAACATTTTAATATCATGGTACCAAGGCTTTTTGCCATTTGTACCTTCAATTGCTAAACAGAAGGTAGGCTTGTCTTCAATTTCAATAGTAAGGGGTTGAATCTCAGCTCTACCGAATATCTGGTGCCGATGATAAGATACTAATTTAGGATCTTTCATCCCGTATTCTCCTCGACCTTGCCTAATAATGAGTAAAGAGTCCCCATATACTTCTAATTCTTGAATATCCTTATCAAGGGCCATTTTGAGCTTCATGATGCATGCTTTGTATTCAACAATATTATTGATATATGGGAAAATGAGCTTTACAGCAATAGGGTACTGCGTACCTTTAGGGGATATCAGTATTACCCTAATTCCACACTCAGACATGTTAGTTGAACCATTAAAGAACATCTTCCATTTCAGTGGTTCATCATCTTCTCCTTTATCAAAACTTCCTTCAATAGCTAAGATATTTTCATCAGGGAAATTGACTTATACCTCTTAAGGGGTATTATTAGAGGAATTCTCTGCTAACTGATTTGCTAAATCTTACCCCTTGATTGAATTCTAGTTCACATATATAATGTTGAATTTTGATAAAAACATTTGCCACTTAGAGATTTTGCCAATTAAGGTCAGTTTGTCTACCAAATACTTTAGAGGATTATGCTAATTCAATAATTCAACCTAGTAATAGAGTGTATTTTGTTTGAGCCAATGCATTACCTAAACCAAAATATAGCAAGTTCTTTCAACTTTTAAATATTTTGGTTCCCCTTTAGTAAATTTCTTGCTCAAGTAATATACTACCCGTTCTTTTCCTTCTTCGTCATTCTGGCTAAGCATATACCCCTTGGATTCTAGTGGTATTGTCAAGATTTTTCTCTCTCCCTCTCATCATCTTTTCTTTTCTCTCTTCCCTTCCCCATAAACAACACATACACTCGCACATCGCCTGCACACAAATTCACATATACTAAAAACACACAAAAATTCACCATACTTATACATAACATGCACATACCATCTCACCACACACCTTGACTCCATACACTCCAACATATGCTTGGCAACGTCAACAGTATGCAATTTACCCCATAACCATATCACCATCGTTCCCATCCACCTCATCAATCGCCTTCACTAAACTCATACTAAAACCTTAAAACTAAGAATTCCTTAAAGAAAAAGCGTAAAAACAACACTTACATGTAATCCGTGATAAAAAAACACCCTAGACTTGAATCATAAACACGTAAAGCTGCAAAAATGGAAATTTTTATAGTTTTTACAATGTCTTCTTGAAGAAAAATGAATTTCTATGTTAGATAAACGAATTACTTACTTAAAATCATTGTATCATTGCGTTTTTTTGAAATCTCATTAGTTTTTCTCTTGCCTAAGCCTCTAGATCCGAATTTTGGCTTGGAAGTTGAGAATCGTAAGTTTTCTATTCTTGTAGAAAAACGACATGATAATTTGGTAAGTAAAATATATAAGGTTTATTTAGAATAAGAGATAATAGGAAGTCTGAATCTTTTATCATGACTAAATTACCCTTGCTATTCCTTATATATTACGAGTTATATCATGTCTCTAAGTCTTTATTCTACTATCCTATTCCTTCCCATATTTTATATTTCTAACATTATTATTATTATTATTATTATTATTATTATTATTATTATATAACCTATTTTCATTTTTTTTACCGAATTTTACAGTAATCTACCTATATTTGCCAATACAATGGTAATGACACTTCTAGAAACTAATTGATGCAGTGGAGGAAGTAGTAGTTATGTCTAAAACATTTGCTTATGTCAAGCCAAAAAAAAATGCAAAAACCTTGTTACTCCTATTACATACAATATGTATTGAAGGACTATATGCCAATGTTCCATCCCAAAAACTAGTACCAACCTATAAAATAATAATAAAAAATTTGCTTCAATGCACTCTATGTTAAAAAGGAAGGAAAGGCATCGTATAGTAGGCTATTGATTGAAACTCGGCAATGATGAGAGGATTGCCTATACCGATACTTGCTCAATAGCAAAATTGATGTGCATTATATATATATTAAATCTATGTTTCTTATATATTATTATAGACTATAGTTATAAAATATTCTATAAAAAATATGTATAATACAACTAATGACCAATAGTACAATTTTATATTATTATTACATAAATAATATATGTTATATTATTATATAAATAACATTAAATATGAATTATATTATATTATATTATATTGCATAATATCATATTTTATAATGTATTATCACTCTTAACTATACGAATAAAATTCTAGAAAACGACTTAAGGAAATAAAAAGGCAGTGACTTTTCGAAAATAAGACTAGAATTTTACTTTGATTCAGGAAACCTTTTCTAGTTAAGTTGAGTCTTTCTTTGTAAACAAATACTGAGAAAGCTTTTTGAAAAACGAATAGAATCTATAGGCAAATACTAGAAGTGTATTTGGCTTTGTGCATTAGGAGGGCGCTATAATTTTTTTTATTTTCAATCTCTTTTATGTTTTGTAATCTAAAGAATTGTATTTTATTAGAAACGTTGAAAATTTCTATTAAATTGATAAATACTTTAATCATAATGAAAGAAATGATTTATAGAATTTTCCAAATTAACATAGTGGAAACTATGATTAATTATTTTTCTTACTATATTCAATCTCTAAAAATGAAATTTATTTTCTTATCTCTTAATAAATATTTAAAAACAATTATAAATTGAACTCTCACTAGAAATAATATGGTTTCTTTTATCACATACATAGATATATTTTCTAATAATGCTATATGGATCGCAATAGAGGAAAATAGAAAATGAAAGGATATCATAATAAAATATTTCTTTGGGCATGAGTACCTTACGAAGCGTATAAGCATATAAAATACTAAATTTTTTCTTAGCTAAAAATTTGACTAACATTAAATAAACGACTAGAGGGGGGGAAGAATTTCATGTTGATTTCTTAAATTTGGTAGAATATGAATGTATCATGTCATTTAGAAAAGGAAATCGAGATGGTCAATGTTATTCTAGCTAAACTAGAATATCCAAATCCACAATAATATATTTATGATGTATATCTATTCAAGGGTTTATTAAACTATTCTTGAAACCTACAATTACAAGATAAGAGAGTAGAAAAAATGTGTATCATGTAAAAGTATCTTCTTGTTGTGATTTTCTTTATAAATATCTTCATGGTAAATCTCATTGTACTAGATTTTTTTTTTTTTCCACGATAGAGTAAACCACTTTAGAAACAGTTTCTCTTTTACGAGATTTTTTCACTCAAGACTAATCCTTAACCCCACAAATAGAAGAATAGAATGACAAATATCTCATAAGAGGAGATTTGTTTGTTGTGATTTTCTTTATAAATATGGTATCTTAAGGAGGGTTGCAACAATAACCTTGCTAAATGTTTTTTCCTGCCTAGCTTGACAAAGGCTTGTTTCAAACCCTCATTTTTTTTTTTTTTCTTCCATCTAAAATCCTTCCCATAAAAGAAACAATAAAACACACACAAGCTGAATCATTGTTGATGACTCTTTCTTAGCCGCAAGGATTACATGAATATAGTTAGATGGCCTCTAATTTATCAATATAACAGTAGCATAACTGACTACAGTCATGTAACTACTTGCGGCTAAGATGCATTAACATTTTGTGGGGCTTACTTTGTTGCTAGTATTCTAGCTGATGCGGTTGTCTTATGGACTCTCCCTTGAACGTTTGTGTAGTGTAATTGATATTATTTAGAATATAATTCTATTATTTGATATGTCTCAAGCCTAAGTTACTTTCTAACATGTTATGAGAGAATGATTGTTTTGCTATTCAGTGTCAATGCTTGAACTTTCATTCCAGTGTCAAGATTATCTGTTAGCTATTTGCAGGATGGAGGTTACTAGTCATCGCAGACACAAATCAGCTATTTCTCTTCAAAAAATTTAACTGTACTCTTTTAAGTATAATTAATTTTGCATTTAGCATGGGTTGTATAATCATTTTATAATAACATTTTTCCTTCTCGATTTTTTAACTAATGCAAATTGATAACTCTTTTCTTGCAGAAATGATGTGAGTCAATAAAAAGTCACGAATATATAATGAATTTATTGAAAATTATTATAGTGTTTAACATTCATTGCGTAGTCCTTCAGATGTAAAGTAATTGAGACACGTGGATGTGACTTACATGTCCGGTTCTTATTTTTTGCGTTTTCTTGTGTTCAGGTCTTCAAGCATTAAAGGCCATGGATATGTGGATTTTAATACTAAGGAGCTACGCAGAGATTGGCCTAAAGCAATGCCAAAATGAAGCACATACTTTAAGTGAATCATAAAAGTGAATTCCCTGCTTTGATTTGAAATAGGTTTATAGGTTTTATGCACTTACTTATCCATATCTACCAGGAAAATCTTAAAAAAGAAAAAAAAAACCATAGTAATTCATACCATCATTTTTATCTATCATTAGAAATGTAGTACAACTTTCATCTACATTAATGAAATTCTCAAGAGATTGAGTAAAAGTTAAAGTAAATTATGAATTGTCCTCTTTCTAGATCTTTATCTTTGAAATTGAGAGAAAATGCACTTTTAGACTATTCTAACCTTAGATAAATTAGTTAAAAAAGTAGTAAATATATATAAAGAATAAAATATCACCAAGAAGTCTAAAGAGCAACTTTTTTAAAGATTTATAATCTAATTACTCAATTAAGAGGATAGGCTACATGAAATTGTGAAAGTTTTAACTAATGTATTCAAGAACAGCTTATAGTATTATTGTCACCAAATAAGATCCCTTCATGTTTTATTTCCAAAATGAATAAATAAATATTTATATATAATCAAGAATAAAAATGTCACGAAAAAGTCTAAAGAGCATCTTTTTTAAAGATTTAGAATCTAAGTACTCAATTTAGAACCTAAAGGACTAGAAATCGATTATTTATACCTTTAGATTTACCACTATGTTAAGAAATAATGGAAGAAGGGCACAATAGGAAATATAATGCACCTTGGTGGAAAAAAAGAGTACCAAGACTTAAAGCAAAAACTTTTGTTTGATTGGTACGAAGCAAGATATTGTTGAATTTATGGTTTAATGTGAAACTTGCCAAGGAGTTAAGGCCGAGCCCCAAAGATCAAGATGAATTGGCCACTTAAAGTTTTAGAGTAGAAATGAGATCGTGTCACCATATTGGCACTACCAAGAACTCTGACATGATACAATGCAATATGAGTCATAATTGATCAACTTACAAAGATACAACATATTTTATACCAATCAACATGACCAACTCACTAGAATAGTTGACTCATCTTTATGTTGAGGAAGTTGTATGATTACATGGAGTTCAAATTAGTATCACTTTTGATTGAGACACTTGATATACTTCTAAGTTTTTTTATAGCTTACAAAAGGCCTTAGAGATGAAGCTAGACTATAGTATAGCCTATCATCTTTACTCTAATAGTTATTTTGAGAGAACCATTTGGTATAAATACTTACATTTGGTAAATTTTCACGTAATAACGGTATCAATCTACCGTTTAGATGCTACCATAAGAGGCTTGATAAGGAAGGAAATGCCAATCTCCTCTTTTTTAGGATGGCATAAAAAGAATTGACTATGTACAAACTTTGGTTAATAACGTAAGTATAAGACAAGAAAAGATGAATATTGCTTAGGACTTACATAAAAGTTGGGAAGATTTAAAGAGACATGAGATAGGATCAGAAAGTATAGTTAGTTAAACGTTAAGTATATTGGACCTTTTAAAGTATTAGAGAAAATTGTAGATGTTGCCTACAACATTTCATTGCCTCTTAGTCTATTGGGATGGCATAATGTGTTATATGTGTATTAGCTCAGAAAGCATATTGCAAATTTTAGAAAGTTCATCAAATTAGAGCCAATTCATATCCGGGAAAATTTGACCAGTCTAAAGCAATTAACCAAGATTTTGGACCAAAAGACTAGGCAATTACGGAATAAGGACATGCACTTAGTGAACGTTTTATAGGGTAACAAAGCTTGAGGCTATTCACTTGGAAAAAGAAAGACGAAGTGGGAGACAAATATCTAAAAGTATTCAAATATTAGTATGATTCAAGCTATGTGGACAAAACTTAAGTGGAGGAGGATGTAATAGTGGGAATTTTTTGTAATAATAAAATAATGATAACTAGTATGTTGACTAGCATAGTGGATAGGTTTAGGTATATTTCTGATCCTTAGCAAAAGATAAATTTTTAGTTAAATAATACCGGTGGAGAATTAAGCACACTCAAAGCCGAAAGAATGAACTACGAGGCCGAAATCTTAACTAGGAGGGAGAGAGAGGATTTTCACTATTTGGAATACTATTGGATTCACTACACCGAAAAAATAAATAAATAAATAAAAGAAAATAACTTAACCCACCAACGCAATTATGACCTACATGGGCCGATAGACAACCTACAAGGCTAATGAAGGATTAAATTGCACTGGCCATTCAAGTGTAGTACTATTACATAGCCTTCATGAATTCACATGTGCGTAGGAGAAACTAATGTGATAATGTGGAAAGCTAACTTATTTCATGAATATTAATAACCCAAAACTAAATTACCTACATATGATTTATGAAAACAGCTTAGAAACCCACTGTGGATTGAAGTAGATGACCCATTACAAAGCCTATCCACGTCTTTGCCATAACATACCATATACCACTGAGTTCTCTTATAGTACTTGTGGTCGTGTTACAATCAAGGCAAGGCAATCACTCAATATAATTAACATCATAATAAATCCGGATACTTGTTTTCTTGACCTTCCCACATATGAGCTTAAACAATCCAGTTAATTTAATGAACTTCTCCTACATAGTTGAAACTTCAGGTTTTGGATGCTTTGAAATTCTTTTTCTTCTTTTTTACTCTAAAATTTATAAAGTTACAAATCAATGTGTTATCAGTAGAATTTTATCAATAGAGTAAAGTGTACTAGGCCTTAATATAGTTTGGTTATGGGCTTGTAAAACACAACATATGGTGGAGCACTAGAGTGTTATTCAATATGGTCGCTCTCACACTTAAGTTGGTTGGCATTTGAGAGAAGAAAAGTTAGGATGGATGACAGCAAGAGAGCTCAAGAGTAGTAGTATAAGTGAAGATGGTTTACCATCGGTGATGTCTTTCGATTTACAGAGGAGAGTTGAAAAGAATCTAGGATTACATCTACATGTCAAGATGTCCACACGCTTAGAGAATGGGGGTTGTGCCAACAATGATCCCATGAGTTTAGGAATTTGGTTATTGACTAAGTCAAACCTTATCTAGTGATATTTAACCAGAGGTCAAGTTGGGAATAATATAGTACTTGTCTTGAAGCCTGTTGTGCCCTCATATTGGTTGGATAGATCAATTAAGGAGAAATCACTTTTGTCTTGAGGCTAGGTAGGTTGGCCCAAGGCTAAATTGAATTAATATGGATCCAAGAGATTTACATCTAAAATCTCCTATCAATACAATGGTTATTGTCGTATCTATTTTTTAAAAAGGATATTGCATTACAATGATGTTACTTAATGTTTCATAAATCCAGATAATAATAATTATTGATTTGTATTTTAAGAAAATAATAAATTTAGAAAATCCATTTCCAACCTCCGTATACTAAAACCAAGAACACCTAAGCATAGATATACACCAGTATCGCATACAGGCACATGCACCCGAAGCAAGCGTTCATTTAGAATACCACGGAGCTGACACTTCATGCCGGAGGCATTGCACCAACACAAACACGTCCAGTAACCATACAAAGATTAAGGTTTTATTCCGTTAAGTTTGCAAAATTTCAACTATATATATACACACAAACACGAGCATATATTGAATTGTCACCTGAATTATGTAAAGGTATATGCATGTAGGAACACTCCATAATGATCGAAAGAAGATTTGGTTTTCTTTTCTTTAACCGAATCAGCGTACAAATATATATAGGTTATATATATATAGATATTTTCGAGTATATATATGGTGAAATAAAGTGTATATATATATTGTTAAATTATTGCAATATAGGCAAATGAATAAATGGATGAGCATGTGTGTGTTTGGAACTAGCGAAACGAAAATGGATACAAGAACTAACAAGATGGTTAATTGCGTGTTCGGCCGAAAATTTAAATATATATACATCTTTTACATATATATGTATATATATAAAGGTATAATTTATTACTCTATAAACTTGAAATGGTAGTGAATATATCCTTGCTCTAGTTTTAATAAATAAATGAGTATATATATAGTGGTGGACATGTACATACGTATAGACATATGAATCCACTTGCTTCAGGTTGGATATATGGAAGAATATAATTTTAATACGTATATAGATCTCTATGTCTATATATAATTATGCATAGATACTAGCGATATATATTTTCGTACAAGAATATACTCCCACCAATGACAAACATGGAAGTATACTTACGGAAATGGGTGCGTTGGTCAAGATTCACCCATATGGCCAAATTAAAACTACATGCATATTTTTGCATGTACCCTGCCTACCTTTGTTTATTGACTTACACCAGTACCTATAAATAAATATATACGAATCTACCTATTATTCTTTTCTAAGCATATGAAACCGTCTACATTATTATTAACTACCGAAACAGTGTGTACCTATTATGCTTCCGATTACAATGAGTGACTATATGTGTAAATATAGGTTTAGCAACATAATCTAAATTATACTATTTATACTTATATGAGTACATTAAATATAAATATATCCATTGTGACCACATAAAAAGAACCAAACATTAACAATTAACCTAATAACCAAAGAAAATAAAAGGTGATAAATTCAAGGCACAACATAATAGGTATCTATGGCCAATATTTATAAAGTTTAAAATTTTAATTTCTTATTTTACTAGGCGACTTAGACTACAATTTTGAAGACCTTGTTTTGGACACCCTTCCTAAGGATTTCTAAGAATGATAGCATGGATGGAATGTAGTGAGTTATTATCTATGATTATTATGCTCAATTATGCTTGTAATATAGTGTACCTAGTATTCGACGTTAATTATTAATTAAAATTGGACCATGAATGGGGAATTATAGGATATATGCATGTCCTTGTTTATTACCTTGGTTAATTTATAACAGTTTTATCTCAAATGATGTTATTATTTTGTGATTGAATTTGCTATGCTACAAATAGACGGTTAGAGCTACATGAGCGTTTGTAGTATTAATTGATCACCTTAGTCAATAAACTTAAATAATAATTAGACAATCTATTACTTGAAATTGCATATCTAAAGTTCTCAATATTATGTGATGGTACGTGTGGTTTACATATGATGATCCTTGCTCCAACCTTTGAAAACTAAATGATATTAGGAAGTGTCATTCTTTTATTAGAGCCTTATGTAGGGATTCATTGATTGGAGGGTGTAGTTGATTACATGTGTACCACACAACTACTTTACCTTTATTTTTCTATGTACATTCACTAATACTTAAATGTGATGTTTATTTTTAAAATTAAACATAAGGATAGTAGCACCAAGAGTTGATAATAATTTTATTTACATGAATGAGTACGACTTCCCAACCCATGGTCATATGGGGGATTTATACTATCAAACTTATACAGTTGTTAGTTAACTGTAAAGTTGTTATATTCATATGCTTATTTTAGGCATTCATATAATAAGTATTAATTTGCTTATACTTGCATGTATACATAATATGAGAGAGAAATCTCACTAAGTTATAGCTTGCTCACTCCTTAGTAGTCTTTCTCATAGGTCAATTCAAAGCTTAGGATAGACTAAGATTTATGTGTGGACTATTACTCTTATTCAAAATTTACACAAGAAGTTTAGTTTTATGTGTTAGTAAATGTGTCGATATTGTCACAACCCGAAAGGGCTAATCATAGCAGTTACCATATACTGTACAAAGGATTATAGATTGAATTCCCTTACAATCGATAACCTTTTATATGATACATAAGGCTACAGCTACTACTAACTACCAAGAATGTGCAAGTTTAAGCAATATCATTTCATGATAAATAATAAAATTATAAAAACATAGCATATAGTCTATTTATATAAAAGTTTACAGATACAGAGTCTAAAACGTGTGTTAAGTTTAACCAGTATAAAAATTACATATTCAGATTTATAATTTATCAGAAGTATTGTCCAATCTCATCCAGCTTCCATACTGACCCCGTGTAGAAAACTAATCTCAAGCATGCGACGGCTCGACTCCACAAAAAGGTCGACCTACGAGAGAAGATTATAAGTGTATAAGTTAACTAGCTTAGTAAGATAATTTTCCCTCAACCATACAGTAAACAAGTCATACAATAGTTAGGTTCAACTAAATAAATACATGACAAACAATATGCTAAACAAATGCATGCAGGTGACCAGGTACTACATGCAACTCAGATTTAACACCTTCCGAAGTTAGGGTTAGAGATTTATCGGTACAATTAGATCCAAGCATCATATTAGAACTTATTTCATAACGAAACTCCGCATTTCGTATTTAAAATGTAATGGTACATCCATTACCAGCTTTATCAAAACGAGTTCTACATATGATTGTGAGTAGATTCACACAGCCCTCACTCACCCCTAAACGAAGGCCTCTAAACTCGACTCTTAACCAGGCGGTTGGTGCCTCTAGCGCTTAGTCATTCTACAGGCTAGGGTAAGGTTATATCGCACATGTGCACTGTACGAAATCTATCACAATCAATAATCAATCCACGTATGGCCTCTCGCTACCTTCATATAATGTAACTGCCGGAATTAGTTATGTAGTACATGATTTATGCATGATTCAAGTTAACTTTTTCTAGTCGAATAAAATTAAGTCTTATTTATTCAATGATTATTCCAAGTCACAAACAATCAATTCTAGTGAATCTATTATGCAACAATCATTATATTATTAAAGTTTAAAGTAAATTCACTACCAACAACAATTATCATGTATAAGCATAACCTAACCCCATACACATTCATTTATAAATCATAATTTATATTCACTAACTACAAACACAAACAAGTATGGAATCATTAAGAAAAACTCACTCAGTCATGGCTAACTCAAGGGTCGTAGTAGTCTGGTGGCAGTGTAGGGTCTCTATTGAAATCACCTAAGAATAATAGAAATTTATAAGTTTGGGAATTTAAAGCTAACTAGTATCATAATTTGTGAGGTCTATTTCACCTAATTACGTGAAATTGCTAATTTGAGCTTTTTATCGAATTGCATGTAATTTTTTTATTTTAGCTCGGATCGTTATGAACTTACAATCCATTTTGATTATTTTCGAATGTATTTTCTCGTAACAAGATCCATTTTGGATATTATGATTCGTAATTTAAGTTGTGATATAAAAATATCACAAAAATTACTATTTAAGTTTAAAAATTATAAAATATTAATCTTCGCTTTTTCTTAATATATTTATGATTTAATAATTATTTAAATTATATATTCGATATTTTTATTGTTTTGAGCATACTTTTCTTATTTTTGAGATTTTAGCTTTATTATGATTATTATTATTATTATTATTGCCATTTTTATTTTTATTATTTCTTATTTTCTTATTATTTATCTATATTTCACAATTTATTCATATATATATATATAGAATTATAATATATTTTATAAATTTATAATTTTACCTTATTGAAAAACTCTTAATTTACGGTAATATATATATATATATATATATACCTATTCCTTATAAATTTATTTTAGTTTATAAATATTATTATATTACATATATATTTTAGGTATTCTACATATATATACTATATGTTATACGCTATATGTATGTATGTACTTATTTTATGAAAACAAACATATTCTTATGTACATATACACATATTCATGTATTCGTATTTATACATATAAATATACTCATATAATTTCAAATATATAGATATATATAAATAATATACAAATACTTATTCATGTATTATATATTATGTATATATATATTTACATAATATTTGTTATAAAATATGTATACTATATATTATACATATATTTTATGATATATGCGGTATACCGCAATATATACTCTATATTATACATATATATGCCCTATATACATATATTATCACTTATGGAAATATACTACTATATATATATACTATACAATTACATATACATATATATATACGAAACTAATTATACATTTATACATAACTATTTTTACATTTTATGGTTACACACACACACACACACACACACACATATATATATATATATATTATAGTTAGTTTATAAAATACCTAATACTAATTATATGTATTCTTAAAAATACATAATACATAACCTTTCCGTATAATATACTTATATACATACATGTATAATTCAATCTAAGTGTTTATGCATATATACATATACTAGTAATATTATATGTATAAAAATACTATACAAATACTATATTTATACATGTATATACTATATAATATACATCTATTCTAGAAATATAATTGACTTACCTATTTCTTTTAAATTTTTCTTACTCTTTTCTTCTTTCTTCTTCTTCTTTTCTTCTCTCTTTTTCACGTTTTAACTTCTAGAATTTTTTTCTCTTCTTTTGTTTTTAGTTTGCTTTTACTTTCCAGATTTTCTCTTCCTTTTTATTTCACGTGTTTAGCAAGTTAAGGAGGGCAAACTAAAAAATATCTTATCCTAATCTTTTGAATTAATGAAGATGGGACAAAGTAATTATCTCCAATTTTTTCTTTTATTGTAAACTTAACACACGGCAATTTATTTCCTCACATGGGCTACGATTTGATTTCCATTTCCAAAACGTGACAATTGGAGAAAAAGAAGAAAAGAAAGAAAAGAGAAAAGAGGAAAAAGAAAGAGAAGGAAAATAAAAATTAATAATAAATATATGTAATTTTTCGAAACATAAAAAATTATAACAATACTCATCATAAATTAATTTTGAAATTTTTGTGAAAATTTATCAATTTAATTGGTACCCGTTATATTTAAAATTTTTACAAGTTATTGTAACAATTTCATTAAAATTTCACGCGAATAGGCGATTTAGTCAAAAATTACAATCGACTATAATTATATCACTATTGAGTAATATTTAACTATTTTATAGGTTTATATTTATAATTTTAGGGTTTCGAACAAATTCGGGATCAATTTTGATTAATGGTGTGTAAGTCAGTTTTAGGATTTTAATACGCGATTTAGGGTTTTGATCAATTCCTAGGATTTTGTTATCGGTGTTATATTTGATTTATTAAATTTCATAATCTTTTATTGTTACTAACCTTATCGACTTATTGTACAGTATATGACACTCGGACTTGAATTAGGGTTCAATTACTAATTTCCTAAGGTTTACATTCTTCCTCCCCTTCAAATAAGTTTTGTCCTCAAAACTTGAGATGCATACCTAGTTCTACGAATAGGTGTGGATATCTTCTCTTTACTTCATCTTCCGCTTCCCAAATAGCTGATTCTCGTTCATGGTTTCTCCATAATACCTTGACATAATGAATCTATTTATTCCTCAACTACTATACTTTTCTGTCTATAATCTTCATTGGCTGTTCTTCGTATGTCAAGTTTTCTTACAGTCTTATTGGTTCCAATGCAACGATACCATCGGGATCGGGAATGTGTTTCCTTAAAACTGACACATAGAAAACATTATGAATTCTCGACAGATTAGGTGGCAATCTTAATCGGTAATCCAAATTCCCAACACGTTCTAAAATCTCAAATGGGCCTATATATCTTGAACTTAGTTNCATATTCTTATGTACATATACACATATTCATGTATTCGTATTTATACATATAAATATACTCATATAATTTCAAATATATAGATATATATAAATAATATACAAATACTTATTCATGTATTATATATTATGTATATATATATTTACATAATATTTGTTATAAAATATGTATACTATATATTATACATATATTTTATGATATATGCGGTATACCGCAATATATACTCTATATTATACATATATATATGCCCTATATACATATATTATCACTTATGGAAATATACTACTATATATATATACTATACAATTACATATACATATATATATACGAAACTAATTATACATTTATACATAACTATTTTTACATTTTATGGTTACACACACACACACACACACACACACATATATATATATATATATTATAGTTAGTTTATAAAATACCTAATACTAATTATATGTATTCTTAAAAATACATAATACATAACCTTTCCGTATAATATACTTATATACATACATGTATAATTCAATCTAAGTGTTTATGCATATATACATATACTAGTAATATTATATGTATAAAAATACTATACAAATACTATATTTATACATGTATATACTATATAATATACATCTATTCTAGAAATATAATTGACTTACCTATTTCTTTTAAATTTTTCTTACTCTTTTCTTCTTTCTTCTTCTTCTTTTCTTCTCTCTTTTTCACGTTTTAACTTCTAGAATTTTTTTCTCTTCTTTTGTTTTTAGTTTGCTTTTACTTTCCAGATTTTCTCTTCCTTTTTATTTCACGTGTTTAGCAAGTTAAGGAGGGCAAACTAAAAAATATCTTATCCTAATCTTTTGAATTAATGAAGATGGGACAAAGTAATTATCTCCAATTTTTTCTTTTATTGTAAACTTAACACACGGCAATTTATTTCCTCACATGGGCTACGATTTGATTTCCATTTCCAAAACGTGACAATTGGAGAAAAAGAAGAAAAGAAAGAAAAGAGAAAAGAGGAAAAAGAAAGAGAAGGAAAATAAAAATTAATAATAAATATATGTAATTTTTCGAAACATAAAAAATTATAACAATACTCATCATAAATTAATTTTGAAATTTTTGTGAAAATTTATCAATTTAATTGGTACCCGTTATATTTAAAATTTTTACAAGTTATTGTAACAATTTCATTAAAATTTCACGCGAATAGGCGATTTAGTCAAAAATTACAATCGACTATAATTATATCACTATTGAGTAATATTTAACTATTTTATAGGTTTATATTTATAATTTTAGGGTTTCGAACAAATTCGGGATCAATTTTGATTAATGGTGTGTAAGTCAGTTTTAGGATTTTAATACGCGATTTAGGGTTTTGATCAATTCCTAGGATTTTGTTATCGGTGTTATATTTGATTTATTAAATTTCATAATCTTTTATTGTTACTAACCTTATCGACTTATTGTACAGTATATGACACTCGGACTTGAATTAGGGTTCAATTACTAATTTCCTAAGGTTTACATTCTTCCTCCCCTTCAAATAAGTTTTGTCCTCAAAACTTGAGATGCATACCTAGTTCTACGAATAGGTGTGGATATCTTCTCTTTACTTCATCTTCCGCTTCCCAAATAGCTGATTCTCGTTCATGGTTTCTCCATAATACCTTGACATAATGAATCTATTTATTCCTCAACTACTATACTTTTCTGTCTATAATCTTCATTGGCTGTTCTTCGTATGTCAAGTTTTCTTACAGTCTTATTGGTTCCAATGCAACGATACCATCGGGATCGGGAATGTGTTTCCTTAAAACTGACACATAGAAAACATTATGAATTCTCGACAGATTAGGTGGCAATCTTAATCGGTAATCCAAATTCCCAACACGTTCTAAAATCTCAAATGGGCCTATATATCTTGAACTTAGTTTTCCTTGGGCTTTAGCACGATGAATACCTTTGATTGGTTTTACCCTTAAATACACATGTTCTCCCACTTAAAATTCCAATTCCCTTCTTTTCAAATCAGTCCAGCTCTTTTGTCTATCTTAGGATTCTTTCATCTTTTGCTTGATCACCATGATTTTATCCGCTATTTCCTGAATCAGATCGAGACTTATTACAGCTTTCTCTACATCATCCCAGAATAATGGAGATCGACACTTTCTCCCATATAAAGCTTCATAAGGTGGCATGTGTATGGTTGAGTGATAACTGTTATTATAGGCGAACTCAACCAAAGGCAAATGAACATCCCAACTTCCTTTAAACTCTATAATACATGCCCTCAGCATATCTTCCAAAGTCTGAATAGTTCTCTCAGTTTGTCCATCAATTTGAGGGTGATATGCTATGCTAAATTGTAGCTTCGTTCCCATCACTTTTTGTAAACTTCCCCAAAATTTTGATACAAATCTTAGATCTCTATCCGATACTATTCCTATTGGAATACCATATAGTCTCACTATCTCCTTGATATATATCCTTACCAATTTCTCCAAAGAAAAAGTCTTATTAATTGGCAAAAAGTGAGCTGTTTTGGTAAGTCGACCAATGATTACCCAAATTGCATCAAAACCAGTAGCTGTCCTTGGTAAACCACTCATGAAATCCATAGATATCTTATCCCATTTCCACTCTGGAACAGATAAGGGTTGTAGTAATCCCCCTGGTCGTTGATGTTCAGCTTTTACTCTTTGACAAGTTTCACACTTAAGCACAAAATCAACCACGTCTTGTTTCATTCTATTCCACCAGAAATTCTTTTTCAAATCTTGGTACATCTTCGTTCCTCCTGGATGTATAGTATAGCCTGAATAATGGGCTTCACTTAAAATTTCTTTTCGGAGCTCCTCATCATCTAGTACATATAATCGGTTATTCATGCGAAGTGTATCATATTCATCCATTCAAAAATCAATGTATTTCTCACTTCCCATTTCTTCTTTGATTCAATTAAATACAGCATCACCTTATTGAGCAATTCTAATTCTTTGCATCAACATTGGCTCTATCACCAAATTTGATAATTCAATATTTTCTTCATGCTATGAAAACTCCAAATTTAATCTTTCAAACTCTTTAATGAGTTCCCTTTGATTAGTCAAAAGAGAAGCAACTTCACTATAATTCTTCCTGCTTAATGCATCAGCAACCGCATTTACTCTGCTTAGGTAGTAGTTAATTCCTAAATCATAGTCTTTGATCAACTCAGGCCATCTTCTTTGTCTCATATTCAACTCCTTCTGAGTGAACAAATATTTAAGGCTTTTATGATCAGTGAAAATTTCACATCTCTATCTATACAAATAGTGTCGCTATAGCTTTAATGTAAACACTACAGCCGCAAGTTCCAAATCATGAGCTGGATAATTTTGCTCATGTGGTCTCAACTGTCTCAAAGCGTATATAATCACTTTTTCGCTTTGCATAAGTATACATCCCAATTGGTTTTTAGAAGCATCACTATACACAGTAAAAGGCTCTTTATCATTTGGCAATACGAGGATCGAGGTAGACACTAATCTCTTCTTCAACTCTTGAAAACTCTTTTCTTGTTTTCCACCTCACTCAAATTTTACATTCTTCTATATCAATTGGGTGAGTGATCTCGAAATCTTTAAGAAGTCCTTAACAAACTTCCTGTAATATCCAGCCAATCTACGAAAACTTCAAATCTTAGTATCTATCTCCGGTCTTCTCCATTCCACTATAGCCTTAATCTTTTCAGGATCAACTGATATACCATCTCCTATTATGACATGTCCAAGAAAAGATATTTCCTTCAATCAGAAGTCGCACTTAGATAATTTTGCATATAACTTGTGTTCTCGTAAAGTTTACAACACCATTCCCAAATGTTCTTCATGTTGCTTAGATGTAGCAGAATATACTAAAATATCATCAATGAACACAATTACGCACTTATCTAATAAAGGTCTAACACACGGTTCATTAGATCCATGAATGCGGCAGGAGCATTCGTTAGACCAAAAGGCATCACCATAAATTCATAATGACCATATCTCGTCCAAAATGTCGTCTTCGGAACATCCTCCAACTTAATTCTCAGTTGATGATAGCCTGACCTTAAGTCAATCCTAGAAAAGACACTTGCGCCTTACAATTGATCAAACAAATCATCAATCCTCGAAAGTGGATATTTGTTCTTAATGGTCACCTTATTCAATTCTCTGTAATCCATACAAAGCCTAAGTGATCCATCCTTTTTCTTGATAAACAATACTGGTGCTCCTCAAGGTAAAACACTTGGCTTTATAAAGCCTTGATCCAATAACTCTTATAATTGCTTTTTCAACTCTTGTAACTCAATTAGAGCCATTCTATATGGAGCTTTAGATATCAGCTCAGTCCTGGAATTAAATCAAGAACGAAGTTGATCTCTCTTTTTGGTAGTAATCTAGGTAATTCATCTAGAAATACATTAAAAAATTCATTCACCACTAAAATTTCTTCTACATTTGACTTTTTAGGATTGGTATCCAAAGCATTCAACTAACCAACATCCATAATCAATTCTAGAGTACTTAGCTTTGGTACTCTTGCTATTGCATAATTCCCTTGAAATATAGCTTTATTTCCTCCCGAAGTCTCAAACAATACTTGCTTTTCTTTACAGTCAACAGTGGCTTTCACACTTGCCATCCAATTCATTCCTAATATGGCATCGTACTTATCCATATCTAAAATAATCATATCTACTTTACTGTCAAAGTTTTAGATCTTCAAAGGACACTCTTTCACCATTTCTCTTGTAATTACTACACTTCCAGTAGGTGTTCTTACTCCTAAACTCGAATCTGTAGCAGTTGCAACTAAACCAGTTTGCTTTACTACTCCTGGAGCTATGAAAGAATGTGTAGCTCCCAAATCAAATAAGGTATAAACTGAATGTCTAACTACATCGATATTCCCTGAATCACAAAATTCTTAAGTCTTATTCTCATGTTATAGTTTTATAAGTTTTTGTTTACCACTTCTATTTACTTATTATTATTCAATACTTCATATACTATTCATAATAACTAAAGCAATTTAACAATGAGAATTTAGGATACATACCAACTATCAGCTCGTAATCCACAAATTCTTCAGTCCTTTCGGGTACTTCCAAATCTTCTCCTACGTAGTCCTCATAACTCCAATTACCTTTCAAATTATATACTTTGGCGGCATTTGCTACACCTAGACATATATTTCCCGCATTTGGTCCTCCAATCGCTCTTCTAATAGCAAGATGTCTAACAGCTGGTGGTGGTTTGGTAACTTAAGCATTTGCAGTAGTACGTTATGGATAAGTAGTAGAATAATGTCCAACTTTGTTAACTTTGTTAACTTTGTTATAGATGAAACAAGTAACAACATTCTTTATAGGGCAATCTATTACCTGATGTGAGCTTTCACCACAATAAAAGCATTTCCCTTTTAACTGGGAACAATCTCTAAGGTAATGAGTCCCTTTACACTTTCAGCACTTTGGTGGTTCATTACTCCTTCTTTGAAATCTTCCTAGTAGTCTTACAAATCTTCTCATCTTGTTACTACTACTTCCACTAGGCCCTTCAAAAGGTCTCTTCCTAAATACACTTATCTTACATTTTCCTGCATCTTCACTTTGCCTTTTTGCATTATCCAATACTCGTGCTTTTTCCATCATTTCAGCAAAGTTTCTTGGTTCAAACTCCATAATTTTTCTTCTCATGTCAACATCAAATCCCCTGGAAAAGATTTGCATCTTCAATCTATCACTCATTTGATATTCAAGTGGTGCAAATTGCAACAACCTATTAAATTCTGCTTTGTATTCCTCTACAGTACACGTCCCTTTCATAATGTCCAGCAAATCTTCACTATACTTCAACCTTAAACTTCTAGGAAAGTAATACTCCAAAAATTCATGTTGGAAAATTTCCCAAGTTATTAATCCTCTCAAATTTCTCTGTTTTGATTCCCACCAAGTTCGCACTCTCATTTTCAACATATATGTACCATAGATAAGCCTAAGATGTGGTGCAATCTCGAATGCTTCAAATGATCTTTCAATCTGATATAACCAATCTTCTACTTCATCAGGTCTACTGGCTACACCCTCAAAATATTTGTTACACCATATAAACTCTAACAAAAGGCTACACTGTTGCTTGAGATCCATAGGTGCTTGAGGCATCACTCCTACTGGTACAGCTGATGATGGTAGAGGTGGCAAAGGAATTTATGGGTTTACTACAGGTGGTGGTGCTTGTACAGGTGGTACTTGCTCTTGAGCTAAATATGTTCTTAACAATTCATTCTACACGTGGATAGCTACAAGAATCTCATCTGTTCTATCTTGAGGCCTTTCCGGTGGTCTTCCTTATACAGGTTGTTCCCTTTCCTAAGCAGGTTAAGCTTACTCATCCTGTTGCTGTCTTCTATGTCTAACTTAACTGAGAAATTCATTACTAGTTTTCAATTGTTTAGTTATAATGATCAACTTATTCTAAATAATTGTAGAAACCACCAATACTAAATGAAGATAACACACATGTATATATACATCATAACAATAGTAACAAAGGTTGTAATCATTCATTTTTTATCAATATAGTGAGGTTACATCTATGTAGTGGTCACTTCTAATGAGTGAAACTTCACTGATATATATACAGACCAAATTAAAATAGAGAGTTTTCAAAGTACAAAAGCGCTCCATAATACATAAGTCCTGACCATACATAAGGCTCTCGAGTACATCAAAACTCTCAAAATACAAAATAACCTCACTACATGAAAACTCTAAAATATGATCAGTCATGATCCTAATATATACAATAAAAGGAGCATGCATGATCACTCCGATACTAACGACCAAAACAAAATCCAATACAATCATCCTCAACATCTCTCAGTGTCGAGTAGAAGTTCCTGCAGCTGTATCCTCCTCCTACCTATGTCCGAGAAAAGTCAATCCAATACTGGAATATATACCGGACTCCTCACTAGGGGTCTGTCGAGCCCACTCACTCGACAGCCAAAAATCCAATGAATCCGGCGTAATGGTAAATATATCAGATGAATCACCGCCTACTAAAACTATAGGTGGAAGTCTAGGGTCCACCTAATAATACTCAAACTTGTCAGCTAGGGGTATCTGCTGTAATGGCTCGGCCTGTATGATAGGGGTATCCAATAGTAAACTAAGTCCACCAAATCCGAACCTCGACTGTGGCACAAGAAAATCGATGCCATGGGTATGATCATACCACGGCTTCCTGCTAGTCCCTATGTCAGCCATAGCTTTAGCCTGATCCTGAGTAATAACAAAAAAATGATCAGCATAGTGGTCCACAGCTAGGGCAATCTCATGTGCAACTATCCTACTATGACCAAAGGAAGGTGGTAGTGGAAGGGAATCAGCATCAACCAGAAACATAATCTCCTTAGTACGGTCTGTACTCTCCTTCGACTCTAAGTAATAGATCATCTCCTCATTAGTAGGGAAACGACCGATTGAGGCGAAAACCCAGTAAATCCTCCTATCAATTCAATAGGGGCTCAGTCCTCAATACCAGGCAGATAGTACCTTATTGATAATATGAGGTCGGCCTACCAATGCTTAGTCCTCGCAAGCAATACGGAGTCAACGCGGGTAATCTTGTAGACTCCCTCCCTCTCAGAGATGGAATAAAGTAAAAGAAGTTCACAGCTCTAACTCAATTCTTTAAATCAATAAGGCATAAAGTTACTTTTATAATTTTTGTATCATAAATTTTAGTATGTAAAATAAAGCTTAAACGCTTAAACTAGTTCTACCCCTCTTAATCTCCCCAAGTAAGGTATCCTGCTATCTAGGGTTAGGTTTTATTTAACTTAGTTTGAGTCATGCTCTGATACCACCTAACTGTTACGACTCGAGGAGGCTAGTCGTGGCAGTCGCCATATACCATACAAAGGATTGCAAATTGAATTCCCTTACAATCGATGACCCTTTTATACGATACATAAGGCTACATCTACTACCAACTACCAAGAGTGCGCAAGCTTAAGCAATATCATTTCATGATAAATAATAAAATTATAAAAACATAACACATAATCTACTAGTATAAAAGTTTACAAATACAAAGTCTGAAATGTGTCTTAAGTTAAATCAGTATAAAAATTATATATTCAGATCTATAATTTATCAGAAGTACACTCCAATCTCATTCAGCTCCTACACTGACCCCGTGTAGAAAACTAACCTCGGGCATGCAACAGCCTGACTCCACAAAAAGGTCGGCCTGCGAGAGAAGACTACAAAGGTATAAGCTAACTAACTTAGTGAGATAATTTTCCCTCAACCATACAGTAAACAATTCATATAATAGTTAGGTTCAACCAAATGAATGCATGACAAACAGTATGCCAAACAAATATATATAGGTGACTAGGTACTATATGCAACTCAGATTTAACGCTCTCCAAAGTCAGGGTTGGAGATTTATCGATACAGTCAAATCTGAGCATCATATTAGAACTTATTTCATAACGAAACTTCGCGTTTCGTATTCAAAATGTAATGGCACGTCCATTACCAGCTTTATCAAAACGAGTTTTACATATGATTATGAGTAAGTTCACTTAGCCCCACTCACCTCTAAACGAAGGCCTCTAGACTCGACCCTTAGCCAAGCGGTTGGTGCCTCTAACACATAATCATCCCGCAGGCTAGGGTATAGTCATATCATACGTGTGTACCGCACGAAATCTATCACAATAAATAATCAACCTACGTATGACCTTTCGCTACTTCCGTATAATGTGACTGCCGGAATTAGTTATACAGTGCATGATTTATGCATGATCCAAGTTAACTTTTTCTATTCGAATAAAATTAGGTCTTATTTATTCAGTGATCATTTCAAGTCACAAACAATCAATTCTTGGTGAATCTACTATGCAACAATCATTACATTATTGAAATTTAAAGTAAATTCACCATTAACAACAATTATCATGCACAAACATAATCTAACCCCATACACATTCATTTATTAATTATAACTTATATTCACTAACTACAAATATAAACAAGTATGAAATCATTAGGAAAAACTCACTCAGTCATGACTAACTCAGGGGTCGTAGTAGTTTGATGGTAGCTCAGAGTCTATATCGAAATCACTTGAGAATAATAGAAATTTGTAAGTTTGGAAATTTAAAGCTAACTAGTATCATAATTTGTAAGATCTATTTCACTTAGTTACGTGAAATTACTAATTCGAGCTTTTTATCGAATTGCGTGTAACTTTTCACTTTAGCTTGGATCGTTATAAATTTATAGTTCATTTTAATCGTTTTCGAGCGTATTTTTTCATAACGAGATATGTTTTGGATATTGTGACTCGTAGTTTAAATTGTGATATAAAAATATCACAAAAATTACTATTTAAGTTTAAAAATTATAAAATATTAATTTTCACTTTTTCTTAATATATTTATGATTTAANTCATGTCATTAACTTCAATTTCATTATCACAATCATTTTCTGATGAAGAAAGTTTATTATCACAAAATATTTGCAAGATATTATCCATTGTTTGTTCATCAAGATTTAATTCATTAAGTTTATTATTGATTTTGCAAAAATTTGCTGTGTGACCAATTTTCTTACATTTATAACATCTTAATTGTTTATACCATTTTATTTTATATTTTTTTATCCTTTTTCTCTTTGTTGAATTTCTTTGAGTTTTCAAGTCTTCTTGAAAATTTTTTATTGAAATTTCTTCAGGGTTTTTTGTGTAATCATTAAGGACATTTTGAAGATGAATAAGAGGATTTTTTATTTTTCGTTTTCTTATTACTAACAAAAGAAAGATCATATTGGGTACAAAAATCACCAAGGCTTTAGTGTTTTAAGTACTGTTCATTTTTTAATTGTTTTTGTAATCTTATTGTAATACATAAATTAGTTCCAATCTTATAAATATAAGAAGCTAATTCTCCATACGACAAATTGTCATAGGGAATTTCTCCTTTATTGTCTTCCTAGATTTTAGTTCTAACTTGTTCTTCTATTAATTTAGGTAAACTAGCTAAAAACTTTTCTTTCTAGAATGGTTGATTACAATCATTTCTCAATAAGACTCTTTGGAAAAGAATATTTTTGTATTGTCTAAATTCTCCTAAAGACTTGCACTTCATATTGGACAATAGATTTAAGGTTTTATCCCTAATATGTAAAGAGCCACCTATGAAATGTTGGCTGATTGAGAAAATTAATATATTAACCATATCTTGGATTGGTTCATCATTATCGTTTAAAATTCTTCTTTCATTTTCATCAATTTTACATGAAGTTAAAATATTGATGCATTGTTCTTTAGTGAGATAGTTATCTCACCAACCTTTTAATTTACTAGTAAACTAAAAATTAAAATGAGTGCTAATGGTAATTAGTAACATTCAGAATAGTTTTATTAGTATTAGAAAACATTATCATTTGATTAAGGACATTAAGAATTTTTTGTTCTGAGCATCCATCAATATTCCATTCATATGTGGATCCTACAAAATACTAATTTTGATAATTACTAGTTTTTTCTTCGATGAGTATATTAAGAGGTGTTGCTTTTTGATAATACAATTTTTGCAGTTCTTTCCAATTGATTTTGTTAATTTCATCATTTGACTCATTAATATTTAAATTTTTTAAAGAAATGTTGGACATTGTATCACTAATTGATTCATTATCAGTTTCATCCAAAACATTGATTTTTTCTAAAGGTGTATCATCAATGGCAATACCCTTCTTAATTAAAGTTGGTGTGTCTATATTCAAAAAATTAATTGGTTTTGAAGATAAAGTTTCTTCTTTTATCATATTATTTTTTAACATTCTTTTCCTATCATCTAAAGCTTTTAAGAATTCATTGCTTGAATTTTTTAGCATTTCAAATGATTTAAATAAAGGTAAATTTCTATTGGTTTTATTGATAACATTGATTTTGTTTATCTCATTATTGATTGTATCTTTTATTCTATCTAATTATTTTCCTATGGTGTGTAAATGTTGGTTTGTGAAATTATTTTGATTTATCACTTTCTTTATTCTTGAGCCTTGTTCTTCTATAGCATTTTTAAAAGGTATAAGGGTTATTTCTGTATTTTTATGAGTAGTTTTTATATTGTTGAGTGGTAGATGATTTGATTCTATTATTTGTCTGTCATTCAATTTCCATTTAAAACATTCATTGATCATATTAATTTCTTTTGGTTTTAGATAATATTCTTCAAACCATTCGAAGAAATATATCCGAGAGCCTCTTTTATTCATGAGGTTATAATATTCATCTTTTATTTGTTGTTTAACATTATTGAATATTTCAAAATACCATTTTCTTATTTTCTCATTTTTAGGCAAATTAAACTCGTTGTTTAGAAGAATCCTTTCAAGTTTGAAAATTTTTTCTAAAACATTAAGTTTTGAATCACCTATTTCTAAAAGTGAGGCTTCTCTATGTTTTGGTTCATTGGTTGGTTCGTAAACTAGTTAAGTTATACCTAACCTATTATGGACAATTCCAGATATGGATAGATTATCTTGAATATTTGGTTGCCTATTTGACTGATCATTTGATTAAATATTGGATTGAGTATGAAAGGGTGTTTAGATTATTAGAGGAGGATTTAGAAAGTCTACTGATCTCCTAGAGGAAGATGACATTGACCTTATTACTAAAGGTCTTCTAGGTTGATCAAAAGATCTCCTATTGAATTAGATGGTGACTTTACCATTTGGGTGTTGAACAACATTTGATGGTTCATTATTGTAAACTGATGGTTTTGAAAATGGATTTTCTACTTCCTAATACTTAAGTAAGTTAACTTGAGACCATTTAATTATTTTAGGAATAAAAACATTAGCTTTGGTTAGGTTTATTGGATAACAAGAGTTCAACCTCTTTTATCTATTTTATATGACTTAGAACAAAAAGCAATTCTCATTAATTTAAAATAGAATCTGTATATTACAACTATTGGTATTGATCCTTCTACCATTTGGTAATTATGGGTTTTGATTTAAAGGATTATAGAACTCATTATTGTTTTGTCTTTAAGAGCAAGAGTGATATTTGAATGACATTCAAACTGGATTAATCCATTACTAAGACTAGCTCTATTGTTGTGTGAATTGATGTTTCATAGATCAGTTCTCTAGTATCTCTAAGGACCATGAAAACAGAAGTATTTAATCCTAATTTAGTAAGAGGTTTTGCTCCTTCCTAGACTAGACCTAAATGCATATAATTCCATTCTTTTACATATTTTCTAATTGAATCAGCATTTAAGAGTTTTATTATTCTTAAACCATCAGAGACTAAAATATCATTTTCTTCTATGGCTATAACATAATCATTTTTTCTAAAAAATTTCCATTTAGTAATTTGATATATTTGATCATAAGAGGTTTTTGGTATTTTCCACTCATCTATTACCTTATGAAAATCTTTCAAATGTATTTCATCTCTATTATTTAGCATAAATTCTTCTAATTGCTCAAAGGGAGCAAAGCTAGAAGAGGATATAGTTCTTCTAAGTAAATTCATATTTTCAAAAGAAACTAATTTATCTAATCTTATAAATCTAAATCACAGGACTAAATTAAATCTAATATTGTGATTTCTAATTTATGACCTTTTGCATCCCTTGACTCAAAACGGAATTTATGCTAGGCCTCATTAAGCTTATCACAATACTAGGATATTCTACAAAGAATTTGTCCTAAGTAATTAGTAAATATAAGATATAAATTTTTACTAAGAAAATCATTTTACAAAGAAAATACAAACTTACTTATATAACAATATATTCTCCCCTTGGCTCTGATACCAACTAGGTATCCAAGGAGAAACTACATTAACTAATAGATACGAAATTTGTTTGATCTATAGAGATGAAGCTAATAGATATCTGGAGAGTATATTTTAGTTTTTTCTAAAATATACATCAACTAAATAAAACCTTTCTCCAGGTAAAGAATAAGCTTAAACAATGTATAAAAAAATTCTATTGCACTATCTAAATAATCATAAACATAAATATCAACAACAGATTGTGACATAAATAGATATATGAGCAAGATATTAATGAAACCATCATAGGTGGCAATGCCAAGACTAGTGGGGCTTTATGCAAAATTATGTAAATATGAAACCTCCAAAAGCGGTAATACCAGCCGATTATGGGGCATTGTAATAGTAAATTAAATTGATAGATCTTGTGAAATTACATCCAAATTGATTGGAAATTCCCTATAAGTGATAATATATAAAAGGAATAATCAAACAAACTAAGATTTTATTGACTAAAAACAGTTTGTACAAAATAAAAGAGCATATATAGATATTCAAAGAACAATTTGGAATATTGAAAATATTTAAAAGAGATATGAGAATATTGAGAGATAATTGTATTCTACCTCAAGATTGAAGCAAACGGCATACTTAAAAAAAGAAAGTATTTGATTATTGAAAAAAAATTGATTAGTAGAAGTAAGATCGGAAATAGAGGAAAGTATTGTATGTGTATGTGTATGTGTATGTGTATGAGAGGAAGAGAACAAAGGTGAGTAGAGAAGTGTTTTAAGAGAGAAGAAGAGACAATTTAAGGAAAAGAAGATGAGGAAGAGAAGGAGGTAATCTATTCGACCTTGGTTCAAATGGTAAAGGGGGCATGATTTTATAATTGAAAAACCGACCGATTACTGTAGTGAATAGTAGTATTATGGCCAATAATGTATTGTAGAAACAGTACAAAGGAGGAGACATAAACAATTTTATATCAAGAAGTGATATCTAACGTCATTGACGATGCTATTATGCATTGTGTACAAATATTGTATTCCTACTATATTTTACAGTGTAAAATTACACCTGAAAGAAAACCAAATTACATTTATTGTTCAAGGATTGCCTAGATATATTCTATAGCAATCATCTTCATTTGAATTCCCGTTGTGATGAGATCCTGATTCTGATGCTGAATTTGAACTTGGTCCTTGAGTTCATTCATTGATATTTGCCAATGCGTTTCCAGAATCTACTTCATTTGCTCAGGAGAACTTGCACTCGTCAGAGAAGAAATAAAAAAACTTCTATTATGGTAGTGTGGAGTTAAAATTTTTTATGCTCCAATTGAGGAATTATGTTTGATTTAATTTAGAATTGAATCTTTTTCAAGTTTATTCCACATCTTAAATTTGTCTTATCATTTGACTTTATACATTTTAACCAAATTAGTTGTATTTAAGGTTCAATCAGGTTTATAATTGAACCACCATACCATAACCTAAGATACACCAATGTGTATAAACTACAACGTTTCCTTTTAGAAATTTTTCTTATATGATGCTGGATTATATTCTTTTATGAAAGTATTGAAACCATTTCTAGTATTTTCATGAATGATTTCAAGGTTTTGGTGTATCTTGGGTTATGGTATAGTGGTTTAATTATAAACCTAATCGAACCTCAAATACAACCAATTTGGTCAAAATGTATAAAGTTAAATGGAATGGTAGATTCAAGATGTGGAATAAACTTGAAGAAGATTCAATTCTAAATTAGATCAAACACAATTCCTCAATTGAACCATAAAAAATTTCTACTCTACACTACCATAATAGAAGTTTTTTTATCTCTTCTCTGGCTAGTGCAAGTTCTCCTAAGCAAATGAAGTAGATTCTAGAAACAACATTGGCAAATATCAATGAATCAACTCAAGGACCAAGTTCAAATTTAGCGTCAAAATCAAGATCTCATCACAATAGGAATTCAAATGAAGATGACTGCTATGGAATAAATCTAGGCAATCTTTGAACAATAAATATAATTTTGTTTTCTTTCAGGTGTAATTTTACACTGTAAAATACAGTAGAAATACAATATTTGTACACAGTACACAATACACAATACCATCGTCAATGACGTCAAATATCACTTCTTGACATAAAACTATTTATGTCTCCTCCTTTGTACTGTTTCTACAATACATTGTCAGCCATAATACTACTGTTCACTACAATAATCAGTCGATTTTCCAATTATAAAATCATGCCCCCTTTGCCATTTGAACCAAGGTCAGATAGACTACCTCCTTCTCTTCCTCATCTTCTTTCCTTAAATCCTCTCTTCTTCTCTCATCTCTTCTCTCTTAAAACACTTCTTTACTCACCTTTCTTCTCTTCCTCTCACATACATACAATACTTTCCTCCACTTCCGATCTTACTTCTACCAATCAGTTTTCTTTCAATAATCAAATACCTTCCTTTCTAAAGTATATCGTTTGCTTCAATCTTGAGATAAAGTACAATTACCTCTCAATATTCTCATATCTCTTTTAAATATTTTCAATATTCCAAATTGTTCTTTGAATATCTATATATGCTCTTTTATTTTGTACAAATTGTTTTTAGTCAATAAAATCTTAGTTTGTTTAATTATTCCTTTTATATATTATCATGTGTAGGGAATCTCCAATTAATTTGGATGTAATTCTACAAGATCTGTCAATTTAATTTACTATTACAACACCCCATAATTAGCTGATATTACCGCTTTTGGAGATTTCATATTTATATAATCTTACATAAAGCCCTACTAGTCTTGGTATTGTCGCTTATGATGGTTTCAATAATATCTTGATCATATATCTATTTATGTCACAATCTGTTGTTGATATTTATGTTTATGATTATCTAGAAAGTGCTATTGAATTTTTTTATACATTATTTAGGCCTATTCTTTACTTGGAGAAAGGTTTTATTTAGTTGATGTATATTTTAGAAGAAATTAAAATATACTCTCCAGATATCTATTAGCTTCATCTTTATAGTTCAAACAAATTTCGTATCTATTAAGTAATGTAGCTTCTCCTTAGGTACCTAGTTGGTATCAAAGTCAAGGGGAGAGAATATATTTGTATAGATGAGTTTGTATTTTCTTAATAAAAATCTATATCTTATACTTACTAATCACTTAAGACAAATCCTTTGTAAAATATTCTAGTATTGTGATAAGCCTACTAAGGCTTGGTACAAATTCCGTTTTAAGTCAAGGGATACAAAAGGTCATAAATTGGAAATTACAATATTCGATTTAATTTAGTTCTGTGATTTGGATTTATAAAATTAGATAAATTAGTCTCTTTTGAAAATATGAATTTACTTAAAAGAATTGTCCTTTTCTAGCTTTGCTCCTTTTGAGCAATCAAAAGAATCAATGCTAAATAATAGAGATGAAATACATTTAAAACATTTTGATAAGCCAATAGATAAGTGGAAAATATCAAAAACTTCTTATGATTAAATATATCAAATAGCAAAATTGAAAATTTTTGAAAAAAATGATTATATGATAGCCATTGAGAAAAAAGATATTTCTATCTTAGATGGCTTAACAACTATAAAACTTTTAAATGTTGATTCAATAAGAAAATATACAAAAGAATAGAATTATATGCATTTAGGTCTAGTTCGCATAAGAGCAAAACTGCTTACTAAACTTGGTTTAGATACTTTTGTCTTCATGGTCCTTAGAGATACTAGAGAATTAGTGTATGAAAGATTAATTCATATAATAATAGAATTTAGCTTTAGTAGCGGATCAATCCAACTTGAACGTCATCCAAATATCACTCTTACTATTAAAGACGTGACAAGATAATAATGAGTTCGTTAATCCTCCAAATTAAAACCCATAATTACCACATGGTAAAGGGATCAATATTAATGGTTGTGATATATAGAATTTATTTCAAATTAATGAAAACCACTTTTGGTTCCAAGACATATAAAATAGATAAAAGAGGTGAAACTCTTCTTATCCAAATTGACCTAACCAAGTTAATGTTTCTGTCCCTAAAATGATTAAATAGTTTTAAGTCAATTTACCTAAACATTGGGAAGTAGAAAACTCTCTTCCAAAGTAACCTGTTTATAATACCAAACCATCAAATGTGGTTCAACACCTAAATGATAAAGTTATTATCAAATTCAATAGAAGATCTTTTAATCAACCTAAAAAACCCTTAGAAATAAGATTAATGTCATCTTCCTTTAGAAGATCAATAGATTTTCCCAACCCTCCACTAATAATCTATACACTCTTTTATACTCAATCTAATATCTAACCGAATGACCAATCACATAGACGACCAATCACACAGAAAACCCATCCATTTCTGGAATTGTCCATAATAGGTCAAATATAACTCACAGATACCAACTATATACTCTTCCCATGGCTCTGATAAGATATAATTTTAGTTGCAAATGATCGAAGTAAAATGGTTCATATATAAAGTATTTTCTGTTAAGCACCTAATTATAGTGGTGTCTTCTAAAGAAAAATTGAAACAAACTTACTTGATGTTAACTCCTCCATTGAAATTGTAACAAGGGTATGAGTACCTTAATGCTAAAGTAGTACTTTAAGTGCACAAAGGTAATCACATATCAGTACTAACAAACTAAATTATATTATCCTGCCAATCACTAGTATATTAGAAGGACGAAAAAAGAAAAATAAATCCGAAGAGTGTATGTTCAATTAAGCTTTATTGATGAAAATATTATATATCATTACTTTAGCTTTGATTCCTTAAGCGACCACTTTTGTATCACTTTCAACCTAGAACCTATCTATTGTCATTATAGCACTAGTCGGGCTGTCATTGAAGTACTCTTTGATCTGAAAACTAGCTTGACTAGGGTTTGTTATGTTTGTCGATGTCTTGTCACATGTTTATACTGGTTTTCATTTTTTTCCAATGATTTTATCTCATAAATAGGATTAATGAAAAGGAGGGATCTCATATTCAGCTATAAAATAGAGAAAGATGAAAGGTTTTGTGAGTTGTTGAGAAATTGAGAATGTAGGTATTTATAAAAGATGACAACAAACGAATACTTGGAGAGATATACTTTCTCCAACCTCGTGTCTCGGAATTGTAGAGTAGACGTAACTAAATGACCTATTCATTAGGATTAGATGTAACTAAATGAAAGACTGTATCATTAGAAATAAATGTAACCAAATGACTGTATTACTTTCATACAATTTATTCGTAGGTGGAGGCATTTCGTGTGAAAAAGCCATTAACTACGTTAGAGTAGCCGCCTAAATGAAACGAGCAATTCAAAGCATAAACTAATTTAATCTATATTCAAGTAATGTAATTTGATTCTTCGTTTAAGAGAAAATAAAATAAATAAATCAAATCCAGTTGGATGTCTCTATCACAAAAATAAATATGTATAAAATATAAAAAGGAAAAAACTGATTCAATATGGTGTTACTAATCCATGAACGAGAACTAGGACTAATAAATCTTAAAATTTCAAATCTCGCAAGGCTCGGACTAGTGTTTCCTAGCAATAGAGTAAGATCATTATGAAGTAGAGCTTTTTAAACCTTTATTCACATTATTAAGTTAAAGTGGCAGATAAATAAAAGTTGTGAAGATCGGGTTTTGGGGGTAAAAGCATGGTGTAAGGAATTAAGCCTAGTCCGAGATCATCAATGTGTCAGTAATGCAAAGATTCACTCAAAGCAATGCCAAAATAAGGCACATACTACAAGTGAATGATAAAACTGAATTTGTTGCTTTGATTTGTACCATGATTCATCGCATGGATCCTTACACCTAACATTAAAAAATAAATAAATAAATAAGAATTGTTATGTAAACCGTTAGAAGAAAAGCTCAATTTGACAATTTTTCTCTTTTTTTTCCCCTTTTTTTGTGCCCTACTAATACTTTATACAATATTACTTGTAGGTTTTCATTTTTTATATGATACCAAATTTCATCGGATAAATCAATAGTTTAAAGCATTTTGAGGAAATAACCCATAAACTACTTCAAGGAGAGCAACCAGCCTAAACAAAATGACTAGCCTACATCACTGGGCTTGATGGATCTGGCACTCATCTGTAAGCGCTCATACATTTCCTATTTATCATATGTAGTTTTGTCTTCATACTTAGGTTTTATATGGCTATTCTAAGAGAAAAATGGAAGTAAATAGAGTGAGCATTGAGTCATGAAGCAAGTAATACTCAATGTATCAACTACTTAATTATCACTTGGCATTTTGATGTATTTGATCCTAATTTGGGCTATGAATGCTTTCATGTTTTAACATGTTATCAAAATTATCATTCTTTTTCATCAAAAAATGAGTAAATCAACACTTTCTTTATATTACAGGCTAATAACATAACACCGGTGTTCCATTAGGATGAATTAGGTTATATTTTCCCTCCACTAAACTTGTACAACAGTTGAGAAAAAAGAAAGACAAGCTTTATATAGATTGGATAGGTGGTTCCAAAAGTGGTAAAGAAAAAGATGCAAAATCTAGTTTAAAGTTAAAATGAGAAACGGCAATTACTTTATGCCAACTAGTAGTCTCAACAATGAATCTCTACCATGTAAGAGAAACATAGCAAGAAATTCTAACAGTAATTTCTTCTTACATAAGTCATTGACTGCTTTTACGAGGCATAAATTTTAAAATTTGCAATAACTTTTTTTAAAACTATTTCCTCTTAATTTGCAATTTTAAAACATATTCAAAGTTGCTTAAAATTTTCTTGGTAAGCCATTTTTTTTTTTTTTTTTTGGTAAGCAAGTTGCTAAAAATTCTCAAAGTTGCCCTCTGTGTTAAAATTTAACTTTAATTTTTACGAAATTACTTATGTGATGATGTGGCAACCTGATGAACGGATCCTTATCAAGACAATACTTTATGTATTATCGCCTTAAATAAATGTGGATAATATGCCACTAACTAAATCCTAATATGCCAAGACCCCACTTGCTTCACTATACTGCACATGTATCAACTCAAACGCTAAATCCATTGAATTATCTAGAGTCTAGTACAAGCCACTTTTTTCTTTTTTTTTTTACACTCCTGTTGCCTACATTTTGCAAGCTATAGATGTGAAATCCCAAATTTTAATTATCTTCTTTTACTATTTTCTATTGGATCCATTACTAGTTCTCTTACTAATAAATTGCCTGCTCACTTGCAACGAATCTATGTGGTGCTTTGGACTATCTCGAGACATCCACTCTACAAGAAAAGGGAATGGAGAAGAAAACAAATACTCTAATTTCAAAGGAAGTAAAAGCTTCCTTCTCTTATTTAATTATGTCTATTTATAATTTCTATTTGATGAGAAACTTCTATAAGAAGACCAAATTCAGTTATTTCAAATGTATTTTTCCCTTCTCAATTCGGTTGAATTTACTGTACAAAATTACAGATTTAGGAGCTTTATATGATAATATCTCATGTTGTATTGATGCATTGCATGCTATTTTGGATCTTATCCATATTAATTTCCCCATCTTCTTCAAATCAACCTCATCAAAGGAAAAGTTGACCTATACTTAAGAATCGACAAAGTCATTATCAAAGTTTGAAAGTTTGATAGTCAACTAGGGCAAGTCCAATCTTAATGGTGCTTTGCCATTGGACTGTACAATTTGCATAGGTCCTATACAAATTGTGAAGCTTCCTTAAACAAAAGTCTTCATAGTTAACTTTCACGAAAATGGCAACAAGGAATATAGGATCCTTGGGAAGTGTAATCGACTTACATTTGCTAATATAATGGTAATAACACTCCTAGAAACTAATTGATGCCGTGGAGGAACCATTATTAGTGTCTAAAAACATTTGCTTGTGTCAAGCCAAAAAAATGCAAAAACTTTGTTACTCCTATTGCATATAATACGTATTAAAGGACTATATGTCCATGTTTCATCCCCAAAAACTAGTAGCAATCTATAAAAAAGAATTGCCTTAATGCACTCTATATTTAAAAGAAAGGAAGGGCATCATATGGTAGGTTATTGATTGAAACCTGGCTACAACGAGAGGATTGCCTATACTATATGATAAGTGCCCAGTGCTAAATAGCAAAATGGATGTACAATATAACTAATTATTAATATTTTAATCATTAGTACAATTTTATTATATTATAAAATAACCTTCAATCTCAAATAATTTTACACAAATAATATATATTTTATATCAATATATAAATAATATTATGCTATATTATATTATATTTTTTTTTTATCATCCTTAACTATACATATAAAATTTCAGAAAATGACTTAAGGAAATGAAATGTTAATGGCTTTTTGAAAATAAGACTAGAAAATTCCTTTGATTGGGGAAATCCTTTTCTAGTTAAGTTGAGTCTTTCTTTGTAAACGAAAAATAAGAAAACGTTATAACAAAAAGAATATAATTAATAGCCATAAATTGCAAGTGTATTTGGATTAGTCCATCGGAAGGGCCCTACGAATTCTTTTTTTTTTTTTTTTTTCAATCTCTTTCGGGTTTTGTAATCTGCAGAATTGTATTTTTATTAGAAACCTTGAAATTTTAAATTAAATTGATAAATACTTAAATTAAAATGAAAGAAATGATATATAAGATTTTCCAAATTAAAAAAGTGGAAAATATGATTAATTACTTTTCTTACTATATTTGATCTTAGAAAATGAAATTTTATTTTCTTATCTCTTCATAAATATTTCAAAAAAATAATAAATCAAACTCTCAATAGATATAATATGGTTTCCTTTAACACATTCGTGGATATATTTTCCAATAAATGCTATATGGATTGCTATAGAGGAAAATAGGAAATGAAAGAATATCATAACAAAATATTTCTTTAGGTGTAATACATAGTGAACTAGCGGAAGGGGAGAATTTCATGTTGATTTCTTAAATTTGCTAGAATATGAATGTATCATGTCACTAAAGAAAGGAAATTCAGATGGTCATGTTATTCTGGCTAAATTGAGAATATCCAAATCCCTAATAATATATTTATGATGTATATCATTTTAACATTTTATTAAACAATTCTTAAAGCCTATAATTACAAGAAAAGAGAGTACAAACAATATGTGCCTTGAGAAGTGTATCTTTTTGTTGTGATTTTCCTCAATAAATATGGTTCGTTGTAAATCTCAATGTATTAGATTTTCTTCCCACTATATAGTAAACTATTTTAGAGACAGTTTGTTTTTTATGAGATTATTTCAAAGAAGCTTAATCTTTATCCCCACAAATAGGATAAGAAAAGATTGGGAATAAGAAATATCTCATAACAAAAGATTTGTTTGTTATGATGCATATTTGGCTAAATTAAGAATATCCAAATTCATAATAATATATTTATGATGTATATCTTTTTAACATTTTATTAAACTATTCTTGAAGCCTATAATTACAAGAAAAGGGAGTAGAAACAATATCTATCTTGTGAAGTATCTTTTTGTTATGGTTTTCCTCAATAAATATGGTTTATTGTAAATCTCAATGTATTAGATTTTCTTTCCACTATAGAGTAAATCATTTTAGAGATAGTTTCTCTTTTACGAGATTATTTCAAAGAAGCCTAATCTTTATCCCCAAAAATAGGATAAGAAGAGATTGGGAATAACAAATATCTCATAACAGAAGATTTGTTTGTTGTGATTTTCTTTATAAATATGGTATCTTCAGGAGGTTGCAACAACCTTGCCAGATGTTTTTTCTTGCCTAGCTTGAGAAAGACTTGTTTCAAACCCCCTTTTTATCCTTTTGAAATCCTTCTTCACTAAAAAAAAAAAAAAAAAAACACGTGCACACCAACTCGTTGTTGATGGCTCTTTCTTAGCCGCAAGGATTACATGACTATAGTTAGATGGGCTCTAATTTATCAAGAAAAATAGTAGTATAACTGACCATAGTCATGTAACTACTTGTGGCTAAGATGCATTAACATTTTTTGGGGCTTATTTTGTTCCTGGTGTTCTGGTTGATGTGGTTGTCTTATGGACTCCCCCTTCAACGTTTGTGCAGTGTAATTGACATTATTTAGAATGTAATGCCATTTTTTTATGTCTCTAGGCCAAGTAACTTTCTAGCAACGACAGAATGGTTGTTTTGATGTGATGTCGATGCTTCAATTCCAACCTAGTGTCGAGTATCTTCTAGCTATTTACAGGATGGAGCTTATTAGTCATCGCAGACACACATCAACTATTTGATAATTTGTAGAAGTACTATCAACCATATAATCTTTTTCTAAAAAATTTCATTGTAAGCACACTCAATTTTGCATTTAGTATGGGTTACATAATGTTTTTTAATCTCATATTTCCTTCTAGATCTTCTCAACGAAATGCAAATTGATAACTCTTTTTCTACCGAAATGCTATATGAATTGACAAAAAGTCACGAATGTTTATCGAATTTATTGAAAATTATTAGTGTCTGACATACATTGCGTAATCCTTCACCATGTAAAGTAACTGAGACACCTGGGAGTGACTCACATGTTCGGTTCTTATTATCGGCCTTTTCTTATGTTCAGGTCTTCAAGCATTAAAGGTCGTGGATATGTGGATTTTAATACCAAGGAGCAATGCAGAGATTGCCCAAAGCATTGCCAAAACGAGGCTCATACTTCAAGTGAATCATAAGTGTATTTGGTGCTTTGATTTGTAATTGGCTAATAGATTTTATGCACTTACTTATCCATATCTACAAGGGAAACCTTAAAAAAACCATGGTATTTCATACCATTATATTTATCTATCATGAGACATGGAGTACAACTTTCATCTATGGAATTCGCAAGAGACTAAGTAAAAGTTGAGCAAATTATGAATTTGCCTCTTTTTACGGATTCATGCATGCTTAAACCTTATCTTTCAAATTGAGAGAAAATGCACTTTTATATTCCAATTCACCATTCTAGCCCTAGATATAATAATTAATAAAAGTAAAAATAATATATATATGTATCTATATATATTATTAAAGTCCAAAGAGGTTTAAATAACCGCCCTCATTTTCTTTTTCATAAAGATCCATCAAATATCCTTAAAAAGTTTCTTGTATTCAATGCTATAAAAAGATTGCATGGTTATTATAGTAAATTTCATGACAACCTCCTTTCTCTACCATCCATCTCTATCTCCTCTTTCTCTCTCCCATGCTCCCAATACTTGGAAATTTTAGGATAATTCTCCAACCTCTTCTCTCTCCCTCTCTCTTTGGTCTAATCACCACTACTTCATATCCAATTTACCAATTAAAAAAAAAAAAAAAGATGAACAATGATAAATTTATGAGATATCATTAAAAAAAAGTATATTTAAATTTGAAATTACCGATAAAAACCAATGTTAATAAAAATTATTGCTTTTTATAAAATAAATAATGGTTACTTGATATAAATTTAATCTATACATGCAATCACTACTATATATATATATATATATATATATAATCAAGAGTAAAATATTATCAAAAAGTCTAAAGGGCATCTTTGATAAAGATTTTGAATCTAAGCACTCAATTCAGAGGATACAGTATATGAAATTATGAAAATTTTAATTAAAATACTCAGAAACAGTTTATAATAATATTGTCACCAAATAAGATCCCTCCATGTTTTATTTCCAAATTATCAAAACCTATTATGAAATATACTCTATAATAGGACAGTAATTCATAAAGGATATCTCCCCTCTTTTTTATTCTAATTTAAACTTCTCAAAACATCTAAAAATGGGGATTCTTAGTCAACGCAAATTCATCTCACAACCCCATGCCTTTTCCTTATGAGTCGGTCATTTCTCTATCCTCCCCCTTCTTTTATTTTTGTCTTATATCCTATCCAATTCCCTTTTGACACGCCAAAATAAGGGAAGTAAAACATGATAATAAGATTCTTTCTCAAACCATAAATCGAAAACTAAAATGAAAAAAAAGCATACCCTACCATGTAATACTCAAGGTTTTTTTTTTTTTTTTTTTTCCTTCTCCCTCTCGGAGTGAGGTGATGAGTTCAGAAATTACAACTCGATGGCCTCCCCAAGGAAACATATGATTTCTTCCATTTGATTTTCTGAATGGGTTATCAGGGAAAGCAAGTAACCTTGAGTCAAATAGCATCATCACCAATCTTTATTGCCTGTGGTGTCACTAACAACGTTGAGTTGGGGAATTTTGTTATATGATTTGGTGAACAATCCTAAGGCATTTCTTGGTGTCTATTATGTCAGTGCTAGTAGTTTCCCTCAAGTTATATTAACTGCAACTTCTTTGAATGCCACATTGTTTCACGCCATTAGGAAGTCTGTCCTTACCACTTCGTTACTTAACAAAGTAGGAAAAGCTCTAATGACCATGATGTCTCAATTAGTAATGTGGCGAATGTGTTGCTTAATTGGGATATCCAAACCATGGTTTTTCTATTGTGTCTCGGTATCTATATATTAAGAAATGTAAAAGCTTTATATTATTAAACTCTACATTTTTTTTTTACATCTAGATTATTAAAACGGATAGAGTTTTAAGTAATTACTAAAATAACATATTAATTGTTTTTATTTATTTAACCTTTTAAATAAAATTTTGATTATTAATAAATGATTTTTTAAATATACTTAATTATATATATAGGAAAATTTAGAAATTTTAAAGAAATATTACCCTAACCCTCTCTCTCTCCCTCCTCTAACATTCTCAATATTCCTATTTCCCCTCTTTCTCTTTCCTTTAACATTTCTATTACCTCTTATTCCTTTCCCCACAACTCTGATCTTTCTCTCTTCCTTGTTTATTCGAGAGATTCTATGTTCTCACCCACTATTTTGATAGAATTAGTCCCGTTTTCCATCTTATTATTCATTCACATATTTTAAAATCTAAACCTTTAAATTCAAAATTTGTTCGATAATTTAGACTTAAAGAAATACAAATCTAAAATAAAATAGATGGTCCCATAAAAAATAAAAACGAGACCATAAAAAAAATCTCATCTATTAATATTATAATATATTTGATTATATTATATAATTTTATTCATTTTGTATACACATAATACAACTATGTCATGTGCTAATAATATTATTAAACACTACTATTATTAGTGTCTTTACTACTATTAATTTATGGTTGAAATAGTATATAAATGTGAAACATAAAACCTCTTCGATTATGTATAAATATCCCTTGTGCATTTACAGATCATATCAAGCACTGTTACGATTTCTTCAATTTTATTTTTGCTCTCTCGTTCATCTTACACTATTAGCACAAAATATTATAATAATGGCACAACGACCAAGAAGGCTCTAGCACAATTAATTTCAAATGGCTTTTCCTGGTACAATCCAACAACATGCTATTCCTCTCTTTAATGGAGTAAATTATCAATACTGATGTATCAAAATGAAGGCTACTCTACATGTAGTGCAACACTTGAGGGATGTCTTGGAGAAAAGCATACCTCAAACTAAGGATAATACCAATCGACAAACATCAACATAAGTTGATTGGTCACAAAATGGTTGCAGAAGTTGATCTTTTCACAAACTCACCTTTAGAGGCAAGATTTGAATTTCTCAGAGACAAGCTTACGAAGGAAGTTCTTCAAGGAGGAGTGTTGAGAAATGAAAAAAGTTCCTATTCTTAAGCTATACTATTATTAGTGTTTTTACCATTATTAATTTACGGTTGAAGTTGTTTATAAATGTGAGTTTCAAAATCTCTCACATTATGTATAAATACCCCTCCTGTTTCATTGTTTCACATCATTTCTTCTATTTTAATTTTTCTCCCTTTTTTATCTATTTCTATTAGTACAATTAGCACAAAATATTACAACACTATCAAATTAGAATCTTGGAGGAGAGATCTCACTTGCTATTGTAGACTTGAAAAACTTGCATGAAAAATATACATGATGAAATTAGAGATTCTAACAGTTTGAGTTTGTAACCCAAAATTTACAAGTAATAACTTTAAATATTTATGAATGCATATATTTATAAATATGTGTATATAATTAAGTACCTTTAGCTTAGTTTAAAAAAGTGTGGATGATATTCCAAACAATTTGACCTACATTAGGTAACCTCCCGGTACTCGAGAAGCAATAGCCCTACTACGCATCAATCCTAGAGGCCAATACATTAAAGCATCTAGAAACCTATAACTTGTCGAATAACCAATATGTTAAAGCATCTAGAAACATATAACTTGTCGATTAGCCTCATCATTAAATTATTTCTTCTAATATAGGCATAATGACAAATCTCCATGTCATATTAATAATGAATGGCATAACTCAATGAGGTCACTCCATCTATCAAGTATACAAAGGTTTTGTGTAATCCTCATAATAACAACAAATGATGCTCGTAGCTCAACACTTAATACAACAATAACAAATACTAAGAAGTCATAATAACTCTAAATTAAAAACATATAATACGAAGGGACTCACATGCAACTCCATCCAAAGGTTCAATAGGTAACATCAAATAACAAAATGAAAAATAACTAGAACTATCAAATTCTAACTCGACATGATCCATACCCATCCACTATGCGTAACCCTACCCATTATTAAAATACTAATAATCTACATCCTTATAATAATAATAATAATAATAATAATCATAATTGGGGTTATCATAGTAATATTCAGTAGTATCCTCATAGCCTGTAGCTAAAAAATAAAATCTCCAAATGGTAAGCTATGCCTAATATAAAATACTACAAACACATGCACATAATCAAGCAATTAACAATATACATGCATGAACAGGTAACATTTAATATGCAACATGCACTAGTTTTTATCATTATTAATAATGTCCATCAATCAAAACAATTTTGGCGTCTTGATATTTGGGGTAACTCTTGACCCTTGAGTAAGTAATTATATAAATATTATATAAGTATTGGTGTTGAATCATCCCTAATACCCAAGTAACCCTCCTAAATCTAACTAAGTCATCTCAGTATAAGACTCCACTCAAGATAGCAGTGCAAAGATCCCTAAGTGCATAAGCAGTACACTTATTTAAAGGTTTAAGTTCATTTGAAGTCCAATTAAACTAATTATTTTAACATGTACAACAACCATGTATCCCATACTTCGTGCTCTTGTTTCAATAAGATTCGATAGTTCATAACTCCTAGCACCTGTTCAAAAATATAAATATTAAGTTTAAAATTTATTAAATTATTCTCAATTCAACTCATCACTTCTTTACTTTTAACTTAACCCTCTATCTCATCCTCTGACCTTCTAAACCATTATCTATGTATTTTTTCGTATTCTTTTATTTACTCTTTAACATCTCATAATATGTACATTCTTTACACTATGCATCCAATTTACATATATATAATTATACGCATGCATAAGATATACATTATTACGAAGTTGTTTTGCATATAAAATAAAAAAATATATATCTATTTATGTATATATAATATACTAGTAATCTTATACATACTTACAACAATAGAAAACATACACGCATAAGCACTTATGCACACACGCAAATTGCACACATTATATATATATATATATATATATATATATATATATTAAACATGCCTATATCATAGTTTGTTATATATTATAATATGTATATATTATATTAAATACATGCGTATATCATATCATATTATACATTATAATGTATATATTACATTAAATAAACACACATACATTTTGTCTATTTACCTTCATTATTCTTTTTCTCCATCTATCTCTCTCTTCATAACGGACCCCAATCCCTAAAAGGAAGAAACACTTTGACACTCTACTTTTTCTTTATATCCCCTCTTTACCTCACTCTCTCTCAAACCTCTTACCCCCACTACCACCACCTTCACCCCACCCTCCTCCTACCCTTTCTCTTTCCTTGGCAATTGTTCCAAACATAATGCACACATACAAAGGACTCTCTCTCGAATCTTCCCCTTAGTCCCCTAAATAATGCATACGTACAGATGATCTCTTCCCCGATAATGCACACATACATGAAATTCAACACATGCACTTACGCACTAACACACGCATATGATAATTCCATACACATACATACATATATTTATCATCGCCGTAAATACACATAGTGACAACACTAAATTCATATATTGACAAAATAAAACGAAGATAAAGAGAAGATTTACTTGAAAATAAGTGAAAAATTAATTCTTGTTAAATTTTTTTCTTCAATAACTTGAATCTTGATTAAGGCTTGGGTGTTTGGTTAAGAATTCAATGTTTTCTATTCTTAGAAGTAATATTTTGGTAAAGGAGAGATATGACTCAATTGTACGTTTTGTTTGGGATGAGGGATAGTGGAGAGTTTAAATCTTTCTTTAGACTATATTGCCCTTATTATCCCTTGTCGATTACAAGCCATACCATGTCACCAAGTTTTTATTTTTATTATTCGATTCCCTTTCTTTATTATTACTATTATTATTGCTATTATATATTAATCCTCTTTTTTTTTTTTTTTACAACTTCTCAACCCCTTCCCTCCCTCCCATGCAAAAAACAAAATATTTAGTCTCAAAAGTTGCTCACCTTAATCCTAAAGCAATTTTAGGTACCTCCTTCTAATCTCCTCTTCCAGCTCCTAAGTTGCAACTACAAACATGTCTAGTTGCAACTCTAGTGACTCTACATCAACTATCTGCACATGTGGCCCGTCCTCATGATTTGGGCTAAGTTACTTATACTTTCTCAACATAAACACGTAAAACACATTGTATAAACCCTTTAGTCACAGCAAGAGTTCTAATCTATAGGCCACCTTACCAATCTTCTCTATAAGTTTTAAAGGGCCTACATACCTCGAGTTCAACTTTACTCTCAAACCAAATATGAGTATTCCCTTAGTTGGTGAAACCTTCAATAATATCCCATCACGTACATGAAATTCTAAATGGTGATACCGTTTATCAACGTAACTCTTCTATCGACTTTAGGTAATTTCCATCCTTTGTCAAATCAACCTAACCTTATCCACTACTTCTTACATTAGATTTGGTCTTGCCAATTGTCTTTCACCTACTTCATCCTAATGGATGAGTGACCTTCACCTTTGAACAAAGCCATTTGGATAGTCGCCTAGTAGTTATTATTATAGGCAAACTGTACCAAAACTAAGTGCTCATCCTACTAACGATCAAAATCAAGTGCACACAATCTCAACAAATCCTCAAGAATTTGAATAGTACATTTTGACTAACCATTTGTCTAAGGATGAAAGGTGGTATTAAACCAAAGTTTCATGCCAATTGATTCTATAGACTCCTCTAAAAATTTCTAAAAAATCGAGTGCCCTTACCAAAGTAACAGTCACTAACACTCCATGTAACCTTACTACTTCTTGCATATACAACTTCACATGCTTTCTGAACTAATATATGATATTAATAAGAATAATGTGGGATGACTTAGTGAACCTATTCATAATCACCCACACCGCATTATTTTTTGCCAAGGTCTTACTTAGTGTATTAATGAGGTCTATGATTACATGCTTCCACTTCCACTCGAGCATTAGTAATGATTATAGTCACTAGCCTATCTCTAGTGCTTAATTCCAATCAACTAGCATGTTTGGCACCTAGACACATATTTAGCTACCTCTCTCTTCATGTTGTTTCACCAATATTGATCCTATAAGTCTTTAAATATTATTGTGCTACGTAAGTGTATAGCATATGCCGAATGGTGTGCTTCTTTTAATAACTTGTTTCTCAACCCTAATTATGCCAACACATACAATCTACCTTTAAACCCCAACACTACTTCGACATCTATAGTAAAATTTGGGGCTTTCTTTGCTTCCATTTTACCTCTGATCTCCTAGATCCCCTATTCTCTAACTTGTGTAACTTTAATTCTATTTATCAAAGTAAGTTGTATTCTCAAGCTTGCTAACCTAGCACTTACCTATCTAGTTAATACTTCCAATTGAAGTTGGCACATCTATTTAAGAAAAGGTCATTGTGAAGTGATCAAACTTGTTAGATTTCTCTGCCTCTTCCTATTTAGTGTATTAGCTACCACATTAACTTTCCTTATATGGTACTAAATATCTAGATCATAGTCTTTAATAAGCTCTAACCAAAGAATCTACCTCATATTCAAGTCTCTCTAGGTAAAGAAATACTTGATTCTCTTATGATCTATATGCACCTTACACTTCTCACCAACTAAGTAATGCCTCTAAAGTTTCAATGCATGTACTACAGCTGCAAACTCTTAGTTGTGGGTTAAGTAGTTCTTTCATATGGCTTGAGTTAACGGGAGCCATAAGCAATCACCTTGCCTTTCTGCATGAGTACATACCCCAAACCTTATATGGAAACATCACTGTATATAACAAATTCTTTCGTACTGTAGGGTAGTGCCAAAATTGGAGCTAACATAAGTCTATCTCTCAGCTACTGGAAAATAGCTTCACATATGTTATTCCATTGAAACTTGACCCGTTTATGAGTCAACCAGGTCAAAGGTAATGTTATTGTCATGACCTTAAAGAAAGCTTAATAGGTTTTCTTAAAATCTTCATATTACATGTGCACCGATGATATAAAAATCATCTTACAAATTAGAAATCACAAGATTCTAATTAATTAATCAATAAGGCTTCCTTTTTTTTTTTAATTTATTGAGTTATCATAAAATATAAATAACTATGAATAGCCAATATTCTACAGTCTATCAAAATCATAAAGAATCGGTATTTCCTACCAAATAATAAGATAAGGTAAATCAATTTTATAAATCACAATAATTACTAAATGATATCATAAATACTTCCTACATAGGTAATTCTATACTAACTATACATTTCCTAACTAAATCTAACTTTCTCTTACATATCTCAAATTTGCACTTTACACTCAAAGCTTATCCCAATCCCAGCTTAAACAAATCTGCAAAATAAACTATTAAGAGTAAGCTATATGAGCTCAGTGAGATAACCCTCCTACTATATGATAAGCAAGTTATTAGACAATTAATTCACTAACATATGAATATATGAATAAGTAATACACTAAACAATATATGCTATCGACTAAGTGCTACATGCAACTTTGGATTTTACACCATCCGAAGTCAAGGTTTAAGATTCATTAGCACCAATCACAACTAGATTCCAGTAGTGAGGTGACCCCCGTTATCCATACTTACACCCTACAACAAAGGTCTCTAGACATAATCCTCAACCCCAGCGTGATCTCTCTTTACCTTTGTGTAAGGTGATGGCTAGAATAAGTACTACAATGCATGGTTAATGCATGATCTATTTTAATTTAAGATAAGTCGAATATAATTAAGTCACATTATTAGACGATTAAACAATATCAACAAATCATCTAAGTTATGCAGTAGTTAATCATACAACCTATTCTTCAATTATCGTATTTAACAATATTTTACACAACAAACAACCAACATTCAAGCATACAGATATCCCAAACTGTAAGCATCAATTTATTAATATAAATAACTTAAGTACACTAAATATAAGCACAAACAAATATAAAATCATTGAGAGCACTTACTTGACCAGAGCTATTATAAATCATAAAAATCAACAAGAAGCTTGTCATCCTAATCGGTGCTATCCTAATAAATAATGATAAAAGAAACCTAATGAGTAGCTAGACATAGTATTAAAAGGCCTAATTAACTAACTACCTATCTTATGATTCCTATTTCTGCTTAGATTTTGAATTACTTGTAACTTTTTTAGTTTTACCTTTAATCTTTATGTTCTTATAGTCAATTCTTAGCGAGTTCAAGTATAATTCTTAAATGATGGAACTAGTTAAATTTTTAGTGTATGTCACATTGTTTAACTTATCTATTATGGTAAATAAAGAATATTATTTTATCATATGAGTAATAATATACAACAAAGTAAATATTATAAGAGTTCAGTATTTGTAAATTTTATATTGATATATTGTTACATTATAATTTAATTAAAATATCCACTTATAGTGGGATAATTAGTAGCATGACACTATAAGAAAATCATTGAAATCATATATATAATTAAGTAAAAAAACTCTAGCTCTAACATAACATAGTATTATTTTAAGAAACTATCACACGTATATGTGTATGTATATACTCATTTTAATTCTTGTAGTCATATGATTTATATTATTATCATCATTATTAACATCATCATCATCATTACTATTGTTGTCGTTGTTTCTACTACCGTTGTTATTCCATATTATTGTAATATGGTTATTACATTTTATATATTTGATTATTTGTACATATAGAAGTATATCTTCTTTAGAATATTTAAACTTTTAAGTATGTATATATGCATATATAAAGAACTATGAATTTTCAAATAATTTCATGTCACACAATTATACCTTATTTATACCTTCTAATATATGTTTCCCTATCTCCTTATATAGGAAATATATGTGTATATTAGTAAATAATTATGTTTGGATATTTATTTATTTGGAGGTTTATCCTACTTATCTATTTATAGGATTAAATTACTTGAATAACTTAGTTATTTCATTTATATTCCTTGCTTTCTCCTAAATCTTCAATAACGTATAATCTTTTCATTTTAAATCTAATTTTTATGATATTATAATCAATTTTTATCATTTTTTAACGTGCTTTGATGTAGCGATGTTCGTTTTAGAAGCCAAGACCCACATTTTCTAATATGGGCTTGTTCAATTACTAGCCAATCTAATAATTAAAGATTTACAAGTTCAAATGTTGTATGGTGACAAGATAATCGCTACGACCACAACATACAATGTTAAGGTCACGGGGACAATTCTTTAACTAGCAAACACCATACAGTTTCAATTTTGAAGACGATGAGAAACATAGAAATTATTAAAAAGAATGCATTATTATGCAAATAATTTTAGAATATTTCATGGAGCATATCAAAAGACAACTGATTTTATGTTTGTGACCTTTCTGATCTTCTTTCACATGTAAGAAAAGAACCAGCAAAATCCATTAGTGCAAACAACCAAACCCCCCAACAAAAACCTACTAAGACCGTACATATCTATGGGGACATTTCAAGAGGGAGCAATCTTTGGATAACCTGTATCGACTATATGTTGGCTTTTGTTTTTTAATAGTAAGTATATTACGAAATAGTAGAGATAATATATTGAATAGGTGTGTTCTCATTATACTACAACTGATTTTTGGGTTTAGAACATTTAGGATAGGAGAGTTTTAAGTGTTGGTTTGATGATGTTTCAAAATCAAAATGGTTTCAGTTGTGAAATAGCAAAAAGGATCATCAAAATCACAAAAGGAATCAACATTTCATCTTTTCATTACTTTTCTTTTTTTGGTAACTATTTGGTGGATAGGTTTTTCTTATAATAATTGCTTTGGTCTTTAGGAACCAAATGAGTATAAACTTCTCTTAAATTATTATGTTTTTATTTTAATTCATACAAAACTTTGTTATAGAATAGTATATAGGCAAAGAAATGGACAAATGTTAAATTAGATTGTTATGTTGTCATGACCCTATGGAGGTCTAGTAGAATTATCTAAAATTTTCATGTTATGTGTATACTTATGATATAAAAATCGTCTTACAAGTAAGAGATCACAAAACTTTAAATGATTATTCACTAAGGTTTTCAATTTTTAATTAATTAACTTACTATAAAATATAAGTGACAATGGATATCCAATATTTTACAGTCCATCAAAACCGTAGAGAATTGGTATCCCTTACCACATATTAAGATAAGGTAAAACAACTTAATAATTTACAAGAAATACTATATTTTACATAATCCTATCATACAAATGCTTTCTACATAAATTGTTTTTGTACCAACTATACAAATTTCAATCAACTCTAACATTATCAAACCTATCTTTAGTTTATACTCTACTCTTAAGATTTTCCCTAATTCTTACTTAAAGGAATCTACAAAACAAACTATAGAGCAATGAGCAAACCACCGCTTAGTAAGTTCATTCCTCACCACCATTATTCAAGCAAGTTATTAAATAGTATTAGTATATATGCAATTTATCTATAAGCAAAATGAATGCATGCGTAGTGAATGCAAGCGTAGTGAATGCAAGCAATACATTCATAGGAGTCTAGAATTCTGGAAGGTATAGATTTACGTCGTTTATATGTCAATTATCCTCTATATTTACCCGTACGGAGCACTTTACCTTAACTATATGAGGTTGCCTAGGGGTATCGTCCCTCCAAACGATACTAAACTATTACCTTAGTTGAGAAACAGCAATCAAAATAGGTGAACCCCAACTAAGGCTATCTACTAAACATATCCAAGGTCCCTCAAGCACACAAAATGAGTCCTCTCGCTATCAAAATATATCTAAGGCTCCATTAGCACTAATATACGAGTCATCTCGTAATTAATTGGAGATGCTATACTAACTTTATCTTAATGATAAATATATCATTCATGGATACTATGAGCCCTCATAAAAATCGTACAAAATATATTTAAGATTGGAAAAATGATTTCCAAAAGTAATTTTTTAGAAAAATCTTCACAGTTAGCACTTTTTATCAATGTACCGATTGGGTCATAGCCATGCGACGAATATAACTGGTTATTTTAGTCGAATAGTTATATTTACCAATTTAAAAAAGTGATTACATAGATGATAGTACGCAAAGCAATCAATCATTCAACAAACAATTAGTATCACCCAATAAACAACATATAACATCAAGCAATAAGCAAATAGTAAATCATCAAAACTCCCTCACTTAGGTTAATGTTCACTCTCTCAACCTTTGGAATTTCTAGAATTTGATAAATGAAAACATAAAAGATAATAAAATTTATAAATATTTAGAAAAACTAGGTTCCCCAATTTATCTTTTCCCTATTTTTCTCAGTTTATCTTAAATTTTCAATCGAGTCTAACTTTTTCGTTTTAACTCCAATTTTTATGAACTTCTAATCAATTTTTTTTTAATCATTTTTTAATGTACTTTCGTGTAGTAGGGTCCATTGTAGACGCTATGACCCATGGTATTTATTATCATGAAAAAAAATATTGCGAATTTTATTATTTTGACCTAATTACTTATAAATAATTATTTTAAGCTTTTCTTTATATATTTATAATTTAATAAATATTTGATTTTTATATTTTATAATTTTCTTATTTTAAGTCTATTTTATCATAATTTACTTATTTTTTTATTTTTAAGGTTTAATACTTATTTAATTCATTTTTGCCATTTTAATAATTTTTTAGTTAATTTATTATTATTATTATTATTAAATGTTGACGTGGTAGCATGGGAAGGTGCCATGTGTCATTTCCATAAATTTTGCATATTTTGCAATTTTTTTCCTATTTTATATTTTACTTATTATTTATATGTTTACATATCTATTGTTATATTTTGTTAAATTTTACAAATTAATCTATTTTCCTATTTCCTTAAGGTTCACCGCCTACATACTTATATGTATATATATATATATATACATATACATATACATATACTTATGTTCCCTCAATTTATTTATACATATCTACATATGTAATTTTACAATATACCCCTAAATACACTATATATGCTATACATATATACATGTACTACATTTATATTTTTGTACTCTATACATACATACATACATAACTAGCCGTATATACATATATATGTATATTAAAAAAAATAATATACAACTACCATATACGAATATATTTACATATACATAAATCTCTTTATACCAAATACTTGTATAACTAATTATAACATATATGTATACATAATTATACCTAAACATTTACACATATATGAACACATGTGCATAATATAATACTAACTTTTCATAAATTCCAATACATGTACATAAACAATAAGATACATATAAATTTCAGTACATAATCCTATAATACATAAAATTCTACAAAATTATATGCATATGAAAAAATACATATAAATGATTATTACAAAATAAATATAATATACATATTACTTATTTACTACTCTTGGTAACTTGATGAGTAGTTGATTTAAGAGACTCTTCCTCTTCTACACTTTATTGGATCAAAATCAAAGGGAATAAAAGAAGAGAATTAGGAAATAGGGAAGAGGGGTTCATAGTTTTGTTTTGGAAAGGTGGATTAGTGTGTTTTGTTTTCTCTTGCTTTTTCTTTATTAAATGACAAAGTGTATCATATATTGCATAGACCTAAGCAGCCGATGATGAAGCAAACGAAAAGGAAGAGTAAAAATAATAATAATAATAAAATAAAGAAAAGAATGAGAAAAGATAAGATGTAATTATTGAACTTGACATGTAGCTTATCTTTAGTTGGTTTTATCTTCTTAAATAAGCACATGTGATAAATGAAACAAACAAAAAGCAGCCGAACAAGAATTTGGAAGATCAACATGGAAGTGAAAAGGACAAGGAAGGAAAAAGGAAAAAGGACAAGAAAGAGGAAAGAAGGAAAAAGGAAAAAAAAATGTTAACTTGACTTTTCCAAGTATAAAATTATAGAATTAATAATAATTATAAAATAATATTCATAATTTTATAAATTTTTATTAATTAAATTATTACTAATGACATTTGTAATATTTAAGAGTTATCTAAACTTATTTGTTAACAATTTTATATAATTACATGAATTAACTGATAATCGTGTCCGTTTGGGGTTGTATTACCACTAGGGTAAATTTATTAATTTTATAAACTTAAAATTATAGTTTTAAAATTTTTATTAAATTCTAGTTCAATCACGAGTATTTACGTATATATAAGATTTAGGGTTTTTATATACAATTATGGTTTCAATCAAAATTTTAAGATTTTTATTAGTTATAATATATTCAAATTCATTATTTAATAAAATTTTTATCTTATTCAACCTTATTGACTTATAAAGTTATCTATAGTACTAAAATTCAACTCTACTATCAAATAATTAAATTCGCGGGTTTTACATATATTCTTAGCAAATTTCTATTCTTTTGGGTTTCCATATAAATTTCATATGTCTCCCTTTTAGTCGTGTGTTTAATGATCAATAATCAAAAATCCAAATATAAAATCCCAACAAATTTATATTAAAATGAGGTTTAGAGGTAAGAGATTTTGAATTTATAATCTACACATCGAAGACGTGGCTATTACATATGGTAATGAGAAGATTGACCACTACTCTAAACGTTAGCTAGTTCGGCAAATTATTTCCCATGAAAGATAACTTGATAGTGAATTCTTTTTTCTTTTATTTTTGGGTAAAAATAAATCAACGACGATTGGTGGCACGTATCATCATTCTAGCTTTTGTGGTGGATTTTCCCATCCAATTTTTGCTAAGCGATAATCGTGTAGGCTTGTCAATGGGAAAAAAAAAAAAAAAAAAAAAAAAGGAAGGATCACTACTATACTAAAACCCTACCTCAACATTTTCATTCTTCTTCGTTTCCAGCGAACTTGGCTGTTTTTTTTTTTTTTTTTTTGTTTGTTGGTGGTTATATAGAATATTGTAGCACTTTTTCATTTGTTTTGCAGATGAAAACTCTCAAGAATGAGCTACTTTTATCATGATTATCCGGTCTATATTTGCCTTTTTCTTTCATGTTCTTGATATATTGTGTTGTTTGTTCAATGATGCTTCTTTTTACTCTTGTTCAGCGGTTTTATACTCTGTTTAATGTTTGGTTAATAGGAGATTTTGTATATTCTATACAATGTTTAATCTGTTGCTTTTTATTTGCCCCGTTTTCCTCCCTGCATCTGTGTTGACTCCTAAGAACATAAGGGCCTTCCACTTCCACCTTCTTTGCACACATCATACACGTTGGAGGTCTGTCTGGATGTTACGTTTCCCATTCATATTCTAAAAAAGAAGTAGATTTTTCTAAAACTAAAAAATGACATCAAAATTGACTAAAGTTTTGATCTTTAGAAAATTCAAGCAATTTTGACTTCAAAAGCTATGATCTTTTTGATAATGAAGATGAAACTAAAATGGGTTCTTTTCCCTATTTACAAGATCACATATTATTATATTAATGGCATGGGAGCACAAATTTATAGCAAGAAACTATGTTCTTTTGGAATATGATATGGAAATAGAGATGGGTTTCTTATTTCATTACATATTTACATGAAACAAGAAGATCCAGATTTTCAAATATGGAAGGAATAACTAGAAAATGAAATTAAATTGAGGTATGAGCTTTAAGGTGAAATAGAGAAAAAATAGAGATGGGTGCATGTTAAAGATTGTCTGGTGGGGGTTTCGTAATAATATTATTTCTTTTATAATATGATAATGTTAGTTTATTTTTCCTTTTCCCTAACTCTATTACCACTTGCAAAGGATAATTAAAAGATTAGTGTTCATATAAATAAGTTATATAGAATTTAATAAAAGAAGTTTCAAAATATTTGTTATAATTGTTAGGGAAAAATGCAAATAACATTCTTAAATTTTGACTTAAATATGAATTAACCTCTCAAATTTTTTCAAAGTATACTTTAAGACCTCTAAACATTGATAAATTAGTAAATAACTCCTATAGTATAAAAATAACACCCCTAACCCCTAGACTTTTGATGCAAAAGTACAATTTGAACTTATCAAAATATATCCTAAACTTTCATCATAATGTGATTTCTTTTAACTAAAAAAAAAAAAAGCCCTTTGTGTTGCTAATTTATCAAAATTTAAGAGAATCTTAAATCATATTTTAAAAGTTTAGGAAGTGAATTCTCACCTAAGTCAAAGTTATTTAGGGGTATTATTTATAATTTTTCTTAATTTTATTTGATTCACCAAGGAAGTTCCAACTTTTTTACTATTAAGCCAAACATATTTTTTTAATTTTTATTTAATTTTAAAATTTAAGAGAGTTTTAAAATATATTTAAAAGTTTAAAAGGTTAAATCTTACCTAAATCAAAGTTTGAGGATATTATTTTCGATATGTAACATAAATAATTGATTTCCCAGTTTGCCACTAAGTCATAGCTCTAATCGGCCCCTTACTACCATACCATTACTTTCCATCATCTTTAGCCAACAAACCTTATCGACAATTGCATGATTCTTGATTAATATGATAACATTTGATAATTGTAAAAATCATGTCAAGTAATAAAAGAAGTCGAATAGGACTAAACTTAATTAAAATTAACTCTTTCTTGTCTTTGAAGAGATGTTTTCTTACAGTAATTATTCCTCGATAGCTATGTTTCGATAAGTATTCGTCCTCAAATATTTTGCTATGGTCAAGTTAGAAATTTTCATGAACTCGTTAACCAAATAAATTGAATCACTCTTAAATTATTATCATTTTTTTTTTTCTATAATGCAATATGTATTAAGTTGACAAGTTCTTATCATACTGATCGTTATGGTTCAGTTATTAATTAATTAATTCGATCTAAGGGTGAAATGAAGCTACAATTTATTAAGTCCATATATGCAATATTATCGTGATGGAGAATGGTTTATATTGTAGTGTAGTTAACGATTCTAATACATGACTGAATTTTTACCATAGTTGTATGGCTAATAAAATATCATATTTATTCAGTATGGATAACGACTTCCTTTAAGCTCCTATGCGGACCTTCAACAACATGGTCTACCTTCCTTTCTAGCTTTGTTCTATCACTTGACTGAATTTTGTACCATAACTCTATGGTTTACCTGTTTTAGCTTATCACGATCAAATAAGATTAGGAAAACAAGCAGCAAATTAAATTGTGAATCGAATCGAATTGAAAATTTAGTTGTTATATAATTGGTTTGATTGATAGTTCGATTCAGAATGGTACAACCATCTTGCGATAAGGTTCATCCAATCAGTAACTATTAAAAAGGAAAAAAAAAAAAAAAAGGATTAGATCGCACACCTGAGAAGCTGCTGAATGTAGCGTCTATATAATGTGCATATATTATCCATCTTAAAATTCATATTTTACCACTTTAACGATAGCAGTGTTGCATCTACAATGTAAGCTTAAGCTACTAACTTCAGTTTGGTTTTTACGCATGGATGGAATCATGGAATCGAAAGCTAATTATGAAAAAGGATTACAGAGGTCTGAGAGATCATGATATTCTATTGAAGAATTTTGCAATGTTGGAATTTATCAAAAGAAAAGTACCGTATGTCTACGATAAACATGGTTTTCCTTGGAAATTATCAAATTGAAAATGGACAACATACTTTAAAAAATGGAATTCTTGAATTTCTATTAAAAGGAGCTCGAAATGAAAATCTAATCAAATCGAACCGTTTCTTTTAAATTTAAATATTTATGAACTAAACTGTATTGTTAGGTTTGATTTAATAATTTAAAAAAAAAATTGCATTATTTAATTCAGTTCATTAAGAAGGATAAAAAAGAATAAATTGGACTAAACCAAATCGCATATTATTAATGTTGTTAATTTCTTGTTGGACTATATATAAATATCATTTTACTTATATAATATTTCGTTCTGCTTTATTATTAGTGTTGTTAATTTCTACATTTTCATTGAAAAGGTATTAATTAATTTTCTTTTACTAATTCCCAAAATGTTAAAAAATGAATAAAGTTTTCACCACTCAATAGGTTTCTGACACGTGTTAGAGCTGTGGAGTGGCAAAATAAATTTACTACTAGCACATTACTAACAATTCAAACTATCCAATGCATGCCTCATGGCAAGTCTACACCGACAAGCTCTTATGGCAATTTAAATCGCCAGTAAGCCCCTCACTGATGAAATAAGGCTTGTAGTTTCCAAGGTCGGAGAAAAGCTTCCTGGACTGAGGACAACTTTGCCTCTTAGGGATCCTAGATTTTGTTTCCGATATGTAAACCCCCATCAGTTGGGGATGGTATTGATTTTTGCCTTCGAAGGGTAAGAGGAAGAGGGGAAGGTCTTAAATACCAAAAAAGCGCAGCGAAACCTTCTGCCTTAATTGTGCACCAAGGGCAAATGAAAGAAGCCAAACCTCAAAGGAAACTTCAATGAACACTATGACCTATTTCCTATCAAACTGTGTATATTCGATGAAATGGCAATTGCAACTCGTCACTACAGCGAGGCTTATCATAAATCCTGCCCATATCCGGTCCTTCAATGTCGATATTCCATTTACATCCCTGTAATAGAAAAATTCCATTAGAATTTGAATTGTTGACAAGGAAATCTCAAACAGGATCGTGAAATTACCTGAGTACAATAGCACCGGGGAAAATGAAGGCAAGGCAGACAGCAGAAGTAGATCCCATGAACTGAAAGAAGTACCAAATGTCTGGAAATGTGACCGCTGCTGAGTAACTGACTGACTATCAACAAAGTAATAGTGATCGACATGAATCGTTTCGTGTCATTTGCCAAAAGAGGCCTCTTAGGGAAGAGGAATTCATCAATGTTGGCACGCAATGAGAAGTTCAAGACGGGGAAAACTAGCATGAGGTGCAGCGCGTAGCTCAATCGGACGATATCATTGAGCAATGAACCGATTGTTGAAGCTGAATCGCGGTCAAAGTTAACAAGTATGTCAGGCATGATCGATTCGCCAAACAGCAAGTACCTGAAAATCCCAGTGGAAAAATAGATGGCTGCACATAGTACTAATGATATTCTTACTGCTGAAATCATATGGGATGGTTTTCCGAGCTCAATACCGATTGGATGAACTGCATCAAAAAGAAAATATAAGTGACTCCACTCCACCATTCTTTGCATTGCAAACGATATTTACACTTCACTAACTGCTTTATATGGTCAACTATCAAGGCGTCCACAGCTAAATTTGCACCAAAGACAATAGGAAGAGAAAAACTTCATTAAAATGGAATGATTATAATAATAATTATAGCACGAAGCAAGACTTATATGTTTTTCTCACCATTAAAATGGAATGTGAAGGCTGTGACAATAACTGGAACAGCAGTGAAAAGGTTGAAGAATGGAGCACGGTCCACCAAGTGAGGCAGCAATCTTGGGTTCTTTGCTTTCCCTTGCACAAGTGCAAGGATTGCAAGCGCAGAGCTAATGCCAACAAATACAACTGCTAGCAGTACCGATACGGCTGAACTGAATTTTAAAGATTCTGGAAACACAAAAGAGATTTTAAGTGACAAAGCTAGAAGCATGTATTGATTGGCATTTAGGGGTCTTCTTCCCTGAAATCCCTTTGAGAGAGGTTAACTATCTGTGCTAATTTAGTTTGAACAGCCGAAATTTGAAATGTTATGTGAACTTCAACAGGGATAAGTCCAGAAAACCGTCACATTTTATCCCTAAGGTTTTAAGTAACATTGAGATATCTAGTTCTCCATTTTGAACACATCTTTTTTCGCGTAGCTTGATTCGAGGCCTAGATCTTGCAAGCAAATCTGCCTGGGTACTAAATTTCTTCAGATCAAGGAGAAAGGTGATAATCCGGGAGAAGAAATGCTCACCTACATGTCGCAACAAGACTAATGGCACCAGCACAACAACGAGAACGAAGAGCAAGGCGAATTCCCGCAAATTCCACCATTGAAAACCAAACCACTCCGGTAAAATTCCTGGGTGTACCGTTCCATCAGGATGAATTCCTGAGAGCACGTCTCCTGGAAAATCAGAAAACATCACAAAGTTCATTCTTACATGTGCTCCTTCGATCATCGTACTTTGCAAAGAAGGAGGAGGAGGAGGAGCAACATGCTTAATCAAACTAGTCATATGATTACTTACCAATGATAATCAAAAAAATGATCAAGCATCCAAGGTTAGTGATCATAACACAAACTTGAACAGCAACAGATCCTAAACCCCCAAATGACTCCTTCATAACTCCTGCATACGTGATTGCGTTCCCTGAATGTGTAAACCTCATCAGGAATTCGACCGACACTTCGGTGAGCCATGCTATCAGCACAATCAGCAAAAATGCAGGTATCACTCCTAGAACCTTGAGAGTTGCTGGTATGGACATAATTCCAGCACCAATTATACTAGTTGACACGTTGAACACTGCACCAGAGATGGACGCGCCACGTCCCTTGTCCGGCTCCTGGACTGGCAGCAGTGGCACTTGAGACTCAGCAACCGGTGGCATTTTTTTCCCGGACGAGCTAAGAGCAGGGTGGTGCTAAGGATATGGAGAATTATGGTTGTTGTCTTGTTGTTAGAAAGTCCATAATGTCTGTCTATACATATATAATATTGTTAATGTTGGATGATGGTGATATTGTGGGTATATATATATTTTTATTTTTTATTTTTCTTTTGTAAATACCCAAAACCTTAAAACCGTAAATGTTATATTTAATAAAACTTGGTAAACGCTGAGTAACTGAACATACTCGTTAATATATTCCTAATTGCATGAACATGAAAGGTATAGGAATGTGAAATTACATTGTTGTAATGGTTCTGACAGCTTGTAGTGGTACCAGACCTTTTTTTGTTTTTGTTGTTCTGGTCAATGATGGGTTTACATGTACATAGACGTAGATTAATCTTAATAACGTAAATGGGAATGTATGGGGACGCAAAAGCCGGTTCTGTGGGTTCTGTTAAATAATGTTTCATAGATGCCTGCATGTATCTTACAATTCATCTATGACAAGCTTAATCCAATTGTACATCTTTGACTTCTTTGTCTATGGAAAGGTTTTAACTGCTGGTGTGCGTTACCAGGATCGCTATAATATGAAAGAAAATAATATAGGGGAAAGTAATTAAAAGGAAATTTAATTTCTTTCTATACATTTGGATAATGAAAAAAAGAATATAAATCATTATTAAAAGTAAATTGAGTTATAAAGCAAGACTATCAATATGCCCATAAGAAAAGAGAAAGAATAAGAAATACACGGTAAAAAAAAGGATACAATCATAATTCAGAAGCTTTATATACTTTTCCACCCATTATTTCCCCTTTTGAGGAAAATAAAAAAATGGTGAGGGTTTCTTTCCCTCTAGCTCCCCCTCTATCCAAACATTGCAATTTAACATATTCCACTTATTTTCTCCCCTTTCCGTTATGCCAAACAAAGTGTAAACTATTGGTAATCATAATATCTAAAGACTTAAATTTTGATAATAGTAAATTTTTATGTAGCCAACTCTCTCGGAAACTTTTAAAATTATATTGATACATCCAATTTTTTAATTATTAAAATAAGCTTTCCCTTTTACTATTATTAACTATATTATTAAAGCAAAAGTATTGGGATTTGGTGTCTTTTTACTTTGCCCAAATTGCCCTTTGACAATATTAGTATTTCATATAATTTGTAAATTTTAATTATATAGTTCATGGCTTTCATATTAATTTGTTGGGATTAGAAATGCCAATTACATCAATTCCCCGTCAATAATGAAATGGCAACATCTATATATAGCATTTTATATTTGTCTCATTATTATTATGTTTTCTATATGTTCAAATTATTCTAATTACACATTATTGTAGTCAAATTATAGTAAATACACATTAATGTATAACCCTAAAATTACTATGCAAACCAATTAAAGTACATATCATAATTCCATCTATGGTATAATTTATCTAATTTCTTTCATTTTCTCTCTCCCACTTACATCATGTCCGTGATTTTATGAACTACACACTTTTAGGAAAAATCAAAATTAAAATATGATATGAACTTTCATATGAATAATCATTAATTAAATTTGATACACAATATTGTTGGTACATAATATATATCAATTTTGATATATATATATATATAATAATGCTGTCTACATTATAAAGTGTTTTATATACAATACATGTATCACATTACATAATGTATTGTATGAAAACAATACAATTTATTACAATATAATATATAATTGATACGTATATATTACAAGTATTATTTTACATTCAATGACATATAATGTATTATCACCAAATATAATGTATTGCATCAGATATAAACATATCTATAAATAAATATACCCTTCAAATTTTCATATATTTAAAATATCTTATAAAGCATTTTATTATTGATTTGTATGAAATATTTTATTAAGCATATATATTGTATAAATTAAGTATGATGTAGTATTTATCACATATTATAATATTTGTCACATTAAATACTAAGATATAAATGACAAGTAAATGTACACCATTATTATTAATTCATGCTGCCATCATTATTATTATTTACAAATTTAATTCCATTTATTAACATTGAATTTAGTAGTCCATTATTATAAGATAAAATGCTTCTCTTCCTTGAATACAGTTAATGCTATTAAACATCAACTTCATAATAATGGAAGGGTTTTTAGATAAAGAATTACATATTAGCATTGTTGCAAAGATTAGATGAACATAAAACTGTGATCATTTAGTGAAAAAGATGAATAAGAAAGAAAGACCGATTTTTTTTTTCTTTTTACTACTTTTTTTATTTCAATATTTGGTTCTTTCTTTTCCACATGTTGTTTTGTAGGTTGGTTCATGATAGTGCCTATGAAAACAATGCTATTTTGTTTTGTGTTTATTTACCATAAAAGAACCAAGTCAAGTTGAAGATTATTGTATTCAACCTTAAATTTAAACTAAATACTTACAATTCAAAAATGTCCTTTTGAAATGTGTTTGAGGTTTAGTTGAGATATCAATATAACATGAATGAATATTTTTAAAATTTTTTTACACATAACGTAGGTATTACATTTGCTAGCATAGAATTAAAGCATAATTAATGTCTTACACTATTATCCCAAATGCACAATGGTATAAGTAAATATGAATGGAAGTCAATTCATAACTTGGGACTAAGCTAAAATCAATCCGATGGATTAAGATTCAGACCTAACCCATAAGGTAGGTTCTAGATTCATAGAACTAGTAGGTTGGTGCCAATTCCACTAATTGACTTGAAATAATAGTAATGAAAAAAAATAATGTGTGAAAAAAAAAAAAGTAACATTCAACCCTTTCAACAACTTGCCTCACTCTTCTATACTCTCCTATCCCATCATTTTCGCCCCTCCTCATACTTACCAATCCACTCTCACCAACTCTCTCTTTTGCCTACTCATCACATAACTTGTAAAACCCCAAAAATTTGACAAGATATTTTTAAGGAAATTCTATAATATTATTGACTCTAAGTTCTAGTTTAGATATATGTATATATATATATAACTCTAAATGGAATATATATATATATATATATATATATATACAAATGATAAAAAATAATAATAATAAATTAATTAATAAACCAACATGGTACAAGCTATGACAAAGTGAATCAAATTAATAGCAACATCAATGTATTAATTGTAACTTAGTTTCCACAAAAATTGAGTAATACCATAAATATTATGGGTATATGTAAAGGAAGTAGAGAATTTCACTTTAATAAACTCTCTTATTAAAAGTTTAAATTAGAATTGAATTAAAATATCGAAATAAAATAACTATAGGATTAAGATTCTGACAATGTAGGAGAAAATGTAATAGTTAACATATGCTCAACTCAATTCCTTAATGAAGCACTAATGAATGCATATACATTATGAGAATATTCAATTCCTATATCTAAAGCTTATACCATTAGATAGTTGTATACATTAAATAAGTGTCTAAACATATAGGTATACGTCATTAATTAATTTTATAGTTGAAAAAAAGAAAAGTTGCAAAGGTAGAAAATGTTTAAAGAGTTGGGTTAAGAAGCAAAAAATGAAAAGAGAAGTGTTTTGATCGATAAAAGCTTTGATGAACAATTATCACAAGTTTTTTTATATACATTGACTTTTGCTTATAATTTTTCCTTAATAGCTATATCTCATCACTTATTTATTTATTTTGGTAATGGAGCAAGATATATTATCATCTTCCAGTGCTAAAACTAGTACTCGAATTCATAGTTTTATGGATGAGGTTTTTCATGAATTTGTTCTTTATTTTTCCCACAATTTTTTTTTCTCCTTATTAATATACCAACACCTAATATCAGGTCTTCAAGTCGCCCAATTAGTTTTCATGGATGAGATGCAATGATGATGAGAATTGTTTAACTTTATTAAGTTTTACCTAACTACTACTACCAAATTTGGTACCATTAAAGTACTTATGGTTTTGATTATTTTCTATTTAGAAGAGAAAACTTTTAACTATTTTTCAATTTGTTTAGGAGGGTTCAAACGATCCATCCTCTCATATGAACATAATTGGAGCTTCTCAAAAGTTGATTCCTAAAACAAGCAATAATACTCTTTAGATTCTAATGTTTTAGCCAATTACTATTGAATATGTTGTTGTTTCTAATAGAGTGATAATGTGTTACTATTGAATTTGTAAATATTTTGTACCACTATAAGTAAGATTATAAACTTTGCAACATGTACATGGTTTTTTGAATCAAGGATTGTTTGTCTTCCTTATTTTAATGATAATATTTCACTTTTTTGTTCAATGGATGCACTGGTTGAATGGATAATGCTTCTACTTTGGAGGTGATTTAATCATATAATGATAAAACAAAAAAAAGTTATTTTTTATGGAAGAGAAAACAAGATAAGTAATGTAGAAAAAGATACAACCAATTTGGGCATAATATAAAGAGTTAACTAATAATCCAAACTACAACATATCTCTTTCCCTTATTCCCTTAAATTCTTGTATAGGTTTTGTCAACTTTAACATAACTAGTTCTTTTATCTATATTGAATAGTACAAAAATCAAAGATTACACCGTTATTGAGGAATTTTCAAACCATACACCTTGTTGTAGCAACAAATCATTTGCTTCATACCAAGTGCAAAGGCAAGAAGAGTATATTAACAAGTCTGTGCATCCTTGGAAATACTAGCCTCAAACTTGTAGATCAAGTATATAATGGTGGTCAACTTACTAGATTTGATATGGCCATGCACTTATATATAATAAACAAGTTAATTTTACTTAATGCATGTAGTTCAACCTTGTTTAGAAGCAATAACCATCCTTTTGCTCCTTTAACTACAAGTACAAAAGAACCCTAAAAACATTAAGCAAACATGTCGGAATTCCGATCACATGTGCTCATTATAAAAGCAAGCAAAGAAACAATGAAAGGGGTGAAATACATTACCAATATGGTTGATAGATAGCAATAACTTTTCATAAACTAGAATGAAGTAGTAACCATTAAGGTATACATTAAGTTCTATCTTTTACCAATCCATCCACTAAACAAAGTTCAATCTAGAAGAGATGCATAAAAATTGTGTTTTTGATTAAGACATTCACATCAATTTTAAGCCAAGCAGTTAAATCTCTATCTTCATCCTTACTTTTCTTACTAGTCTATTCCTCCTTAGTTTACAATTTCTAGGCATAATGAGCTCCCATTTATACATACGTGAATCTAAAGATTGTGTTTGTTTTAGGAAATGCTTTCCTAATTTTATGTAACAGCAAATTGCATGATAATTGAGAAAAGGTAAGTAATGAAAGAAAAAAAAAAGCATCAAAGAAGCATTTCTTTCATCTAAGAGAGAATTTGTTTCACTTGGTGGTATTAGTCAAGATAAGTAATTCTCATCACCAATATACCATTTTATAAATAAACATATTATAAAGTGACAAATATTTCAAAACTTTAAGAAATATGCTCCATGAAAAAAAAAAAAAAAAAAAACACAACAACATAAATGAAGTTAGAAACAAAGAGATATTTTGAATCATCCCTTTCCTCATTCTCCTTCATTCTAACTGTCAATACAACCCCATTTTATCTCTCAAACAATAGTTTTAAATTACTATTTGAATATTTTCACCATAATAACTTTTTTGTAACATAATAAACTATTCCATTCAAAGCAAATGCACTTTGTTATATGACTTTATACAGATTCATGTTCATTAAGGAAAAGATAATTTAGACTATTATAGGTGAAAGCGCTTCATCATCAAATTCTGTAAGTCTCTTTGAGCTTTCTCTACAACTCTCATTAGCTAGTCTCAATGATCATTTAAAGAATCCTTTTTTTTTTTTTAAATAAGTAATCACCTGAGAAACAAAACAGATGATAACATCCAATATAGCATCAAAATAAAAAGAAGTTTTAATATCTCGATTTTAACTCCATCCAAATCATGTAATCAACTAAATTGTCAATGCTTGTAATATACAATTTAGTAAGGTATAATCTAGTTAATTTATCTTAAATCTCAATTAGGTCTAGACCACTGAATAGGCAAATCAACTTCACTAAACAATACTCTATGATTTTGTGTTTAGTATACAAATTAGGCCTGCATTGGGATTGGTAATAGCTAATTACTTCATTAAGAAACAATAGAATCCAAACATGATAAATCAATCTGAAAGTTCATCATGGGATACATCATCCCTACCGCTATGAAGATAAATAGCAACATCGACATAAAAGTCTTTAACAACAACATCTGAAAGAATAAACAAAACATGATCCATAAAATGAAGGTCCTAAGCTTATGCTAGTCCCATTTTTGCCGGTTTGTTAGCAACTAAGTTCGCTTTATAGCTTTTGCTAAAAAAGAGATTAATACAGTTTAGGGTGACCGATGTCTTACTGAATAATAGAGTTCCTTATCCATTAAGTCTTCTTCATCCTGTAACATCACCTTACCCAATCTGTAAACCCTTAAAAAATTTTTTATCTAAATCTTAAATTGGACTCAGGTGTATTAAACAAACTTAAGAGTAAATAAGCCTAGATAAGATAAAAACCCTAATATAAAAATCAAAAACCTATTATGTATAAAAACTTTAAACCTTAAATGTGTATAAACACTAAAAATTATACCTAAAAGCAATAAAAATTTTAAAACCACAACTTTTAGCTTATAAATGTGCTAATTCACAATTATCATGATAAAACCTTCATTAAGACTAAATATTTAACAATATGTCAAATCACATAAAATCGCTTGCAAATGATTAAAGATAACTTCTAAATGCTTATAAATGTGCATGTACTAAATAAATTTATAATAAATTATAATATTATTTTATAATTAATATTAACCTTATAATTATATAAATAAACTAGTGTTATGTAGATTTAAGTATTTAGTTATTATTTAGACAATATATAGTAAATATTAGTATTATAATTGATAATTTTCTTTAGAGTTATATAAATTATTATGCTAAATATTATTTATAGGGTTAGAAATATTTAAGAAAAATTCTAATAATTGTTTTACCAATTATTACACATAATTCTTTATTTTCCCTTTTTCTTCACTTTTTTCTTCTATTTACTTTTATTTCAAAAAACATATGTAATAAATACCTAAAATATATTAAGAGTTGACCAAGTCAACACATCAACATCAACTCAAATCTTCTGCCTTTTTCTTCTTTTTTCCCTTTCTTTTTCTCTCTCTTCCTTCTCCCTTGCCATCCACTTAGATGTCTCTATAGAACCCTCTCAATTTTTCTCAAATTCACCTAAAACACAAACAAAAACCCCACCTTTTTACCCCACTTCTCAACCGAAATCTCTCTCCCTTTTTTCATCTTTCTAGTTTTCCTTTTCACTTTCCTTTCCTTTAATTATTATCTTACATATTACTACACTATATATTTCAACTCCTCATCCATACTTAGAGAGAGAGAAAGAGGTATATTCTTACTAACTTCTTCATAACAAGAAGTAATTAGTTTTTTTTATATTATGTTAATATTAGTTATTTATGCAAAGGATGTTTTATATCCTTCTTTTGTGTAATTTTGTAAAATATTACACTTGGTGTATTAATAAGTATTTAGCATGTATTTTAGTGTATTATACTAAGGGTTCCATGTATATGTAATGAAAGTTATATACATAATCTTATTTCTTTCAAAAATAGTGTAATATGTGTATAAATGTTATTATACATATGAACACTTCTATGTGTGTGTGTATAAGAATATATGATAAGAATAGAAGGTACGTGTAGATATATAAATATATAATATATGCACATATATGGAGTATATATGTATAAACTCTAGTAGAATATATGGTATAAATATATGTATACGTAAATAAGAAAGAGAATATTATAGACACCACATTTTTGCCATTTTATTTTAGTATGTTTATTGAGCTAGAAATAATAAATAAATAATAGAAATAAAATAAAAAATAAAAAACGAAAATTAAAAGAAAAGAGGAAAAAATAAAAAATATAAAGAGTCAAGTCAAGTTGATATTGAGTCCAGTAGTCATATTAAGTCGAGTTATATCGAGTCAAGTTGAGTCAAATCGTTTAGTGTCGAATTGGATAATGGAGACTGATCGATTTAATAAATCTTAAGTCATTAGATTTTTTTATCTAATTTGTATTGGGCTATAATAAACTTAGGTTTATTAAGTGAGTTATTGAGCTAAATCAAATTGGATTGGAACGGCCCTAGAAAATAGAAAGCTCGAATTAAGATAGGGTTTCTAGAAACTAGGTTGAATCTTCAAAAAAATCCAAAATGTATCTTCCGTATCTAAGATTCGTTATTGTATCTAAGATTTATTGAGATAAAAGGAGATACAAAAGATTCAATTATAGATTTATAAATAGGAAGTCGACAATAAAGTTTAGACCTTTTTCTTTTTACAATCCCACAATCACTTCATAATTGATCACTCATCTACCATTCAATCGCTTGAAGCATCATATACCCTTACCATTCAAATACACGATCAGCCCCTAACCTCCCTTGCTAAACACTACAGTCGCACGTTGTCACTCCACTGAAAACACCACCCCCCTCCCCCCTCCCCCCTCCCCCCTCTCTCCCCTAACATACTGTCCATACATTCCACGAAACCAACCCACACACACAAACACGTCCCGCACTGCCTGACAATTGCACACTATAGCAAAAGCTAGCACGTCCTGTAACCGTACGTTGCACACACACTAGCACATCCCTTGATTCGTTGATGACAGCCCTTCACCAGTACTAGTTATCCAAACTATGTCCGAACACCAACACTCCCCTGAATACGAGATAGCCTCCTGATACAATCCACGACCTACTCACTGAAACAAATTCATACACGCGTCACACTCTAACACGCTACATGCCACTCCACAAGACATACTACAACGTAATTGACCGTATACCCCATCCCACGTTTACACGAATGCTACACACATACACATGCCATCATCTGCACTAAAGCACACCACATATATACACATCCATGAATGATCGCACACATGAAGACACGCAAAGTCCATACACGACGTAAGCTCACCCATGCACGATCATAGCACACCGTTGTCACGCACAATCACATGCGACTCAATTCATTTATGTAAAAGAAAAGTTAAAATATTATTTTATTTTATTAGTTAATTTAATTATCTTTACTAATTTATTTTTTTAAGTGTATTTTTTTTATTATTTTCATATTGCTTGTTTTTAATAAATTTAGCTCAATTACACTTTTGGTACAATTGCATTTTTTTGAAAAATAAGTGTATCTCCTCTACGAGATTCGTATTTTGCATTTAGGATTTAGAAAAAAATATGTTTTTAGATCATATCTTAATGTATTCTACAGTTAAGATTTAGAAAAGATACGTATAAAAATTCATATTTATATCATATCTTAACGTATCTTATTATTTGTATTTAGAAAAGATACATATCTAGATCGTATTATAATAGATCTTACATGTAGGATTTAGAAAAGATATCCATTGACATGTAGTGATTTAAAAAAAAAATCTTAACCAATGTTTTTAAAAGATTTATTTAGGGTTCTTTTATAAAAAAAAATGGATTCATGAAATTAGATTTCTTAGGTTTTAAAAAATAAATAAATAAATGGTTAAGTAAATATAAATCTGGCTGGATTTTCAACATAAAAAACTTCTACCCACTAAATATTTCATAAAAAAAAAAAAAACTATATTAGTTTAATCCCGATTATCAAGTACGTAAATACCTTTGGGAGAACCGCATAAAAAATAAATTTTTTATCCTTTTTCTTAGAAATTCGTAATAAAAAAATTCACTTTAGTTATCTTCTGTATATTTTTATATATTTTAGTATTTTATAAAAAATTATAAAAATAAAGACCATCGATTTTTCTTTGGCTTTTACATGGTAACTTAGTCTTAATAGGTTAACCCCCGAACCTGGTTTTTTTCTGATTTAATTTTTAAAAAATCATTTTCTTAGAAAATCCATAGATCAATGGCCAAATTAAGGTTTTCTCACCCAAAAACCCTAATTTCATTTTTTATCAATTGAATTGATTAGCGACTTCAATTTTTAACATATATATATATATGAATATGTAGTCGTATAATATGTATAAGTATTTGTATATTATATATATATTTATGTATTCGGTAGTTATATATTTATGTACACATGTAAATTATATTTTATATACATATGAGTATACCTATGTGTATAAATAAAAAAAATACACTCATATGCATGTGTACATAAGAGTATGTCAAATAAGTATTTATTGTTTCCATAAAATAAATATATACATATTTTTACATATGGCGTATAACATATAGTATATATATATGTAGTATACCGAATATATATATATATATATTATATAATAATATCTACTAACTAAAATAAATTTATAATTATGTAAGGAGTAGGTATATATATGTATATATATATATATTACCATAAATTAGAAATTTCTCATTAAAGTAAATTATAAAATTTAATAAATATAGTATAAGTCTATATATATATGTATGTGTGTGTATATTGTGAAATATATATGTGTGCATATCGTGAAATATAAATGAGTAATAAGAAAATAATGAATAATAATAATAATAAATAAATAAATAAAATAAAATAAAAATAATAGCAATAATAATAATAATTGTAATAAGACTAAAATCTCAAAAATAGGAAAAGTATGCTTAAAATAATAAAAATATCAATTATATGATTTAAATAATTAAATCATAAATATATTAAGAAAAAGCTAAAATTAATATTTTATAATTTTTAAACTAAAATAATAAATTTTGTGATATTTTTATATCATAATTCAAACTGCAAATCACAACGTCCAAAATAAATCTTGCTACAAGAAAATACACTCAAAAATGATCAAAATAGATTATAAGTTCATAATGGTCCGAGCTAAAACGAAAAAGTTATATGCAATTCGATAAAAAGCTTGAATCGACGATTTCACGTAACTAGGTGAAGTAAATCTTACAAATTATAATACTAGTTTAGCTTTAAATTCTCAAACTTACAAATTTTTATTATTCTCAGGTGATTTTGATATAGACCTTGAGCTGTCACCAGATTACTACAACCCTTGAGTCGGCTATAGTTAAGTGAGTTTTTCCTAATAATTCCATACTTGTTTGTGTTTATAGTTAGTAAATATAAGTTATGATCGATAAATGAATGTGTATGGGGTTGGGTTATACTTGTGTATGATAATTGTTGTTAATGGTGAATTTACTTTAAATTACAATAATGTATTGATTGTTGCATAATAGATTCATTAAAAATTGATTGTTTATAACTCGGAATGATCACTAAATAAATAAGACCTAATTTTACTCGACTAGAAAAGTTAACTTGGATCACACATAATCATGCACTGTATAACTAATTCCGGTAGTCACATTACACGGAGATAGCGAGGGGCCATACATGAGTTGATTATTGATTATTATAGATTTCGTACGGTGCATACATACGATATGACCTTACCTTAGCTTACGGGATGACTAGGCGTTGGAGCCGTCAACAGCCTAGCTAAGTGTCGAGTCTAGAGGCTTTCGTTTAGGGGTAAGTAAAGACTGCATGAACCTACTCACAATCATATGTAGAACTCGTTTTGATAAAACTGATAATGGATATACCATTACATTTTAAATACGAAATGCGGAGTTTCGTTATAAGATAAGTTCTAATATGATACTCGGATCTGGCTGTGCCAATGTATCTCCAACCCTGACTTCAGAGGGTATTAAATTTGCTTTGCATGTAGTACCTAGTCACCTGCATGTATTTGTTTGACATACTGATTGTCATGCATTCATTTGATTGAACTTAATTATTGTATAACTTGATTGCTGTATAGTTGAGGGAATTATCTCACTAAGCTAGTTAGCTTATATCCTTGCAGTCTTCTTTCGCAGGCCAAGTTATTTGTGGAGTCGGGCTGTCACATGTTCGAGGTTAATGTTCTACACGGGGTCAATGTGCGAGCTGGATGTGATCGGAGAGTATTTATGATAGTTTATAAAACTAATTATGTAATCAAATGATACTAGTTTGAATTAAGACATGTTTTAGATTTTTATTTGTAAATTCTTATATAAATAGACTATATGTTATGTTTTTATAATTTATTATTTATCATGAAATGATATTACTTATACTTGCGCACTCTTGGTAGTTAGTTGTAGCTGTAGCTGTAGCCGTAGCTGTAGCTGTAGCCTTATGTATCGTATAAAAAGGTCGTCGATTGTAAGGGAATTCAATCTGCAATCCTTTGTACGGTATACAACAACTACCACGATTAACCCCTTCAAGTCGTGACACATGTAAACAATGAAAGTACCAATATCACCTTCTACCCTACTAGGTTAGACGTTAGAGATGATATTGAGACTCCAAGCGAAATACAAGAGAGTTGACATCAATTTGAACAGGGGAGAGTGATTATTGATGAACCAATAGTTGGGATTAATTTAGAGACATAAGAGAATCCGTGAAACTTAAAAATTGGTGATAAGTTAGCAAATGATCAAAAACAGGAGTTGTCATGATTGTTATTAAAGTACCTAGACATATTCGCTTAGTTCTATGAAGATATGCCCAACTTGGATACATCAGTCATAGTTCACAAGTTACCGACAAGAGAAGATATTAAACCAAAAAGATAAAAGCTTAGGCAGTTTAGGGCAAATATTCTCCTTAAAATAAAAGAAGAAGTGAAGAAATTACTAGAAGTTAGATTCATAGAAGTGTTGGATTACCTCGAATAGGTAGCCAATATGATGCCAATGTTGAAGAAAAATGGAAAAGTTAAGGTATGTGTAGATTTCTTTGATTTAAACCAAGCAACACTAAAGGATAACTTTCTTTTACCACACATTGATGTATCGATGGATAATATGGCTAGAAATTATCTTTTCTCATTTATGGATGGTTTACAGGGGTATAACCAGATCAAGATGGCAAAAGAAGATAAAATCAAAACCACCTTCGTAACCACTTAGGGAACGTTTTGTTATCGCGTGATGCTTTTTGAGTTAAAGAATGTTAGGGTAACTTATTAGCATGCTATGGTAGCTCTATTTCATGACATGATGCATCAAGAAATCAAAGTTTATATAGATGATATAATCACCAAATCCAAGGAGGATGAAAATCATGCGTGTTAGATATCTCTCATACATTTTAATAATAACAAAAAGGGTTAAAAGCTGATAAATCTTTAAGAGTGCAGGCTTATAGAAGGTTTTTCAAAAAGTTAATTTTCGTAAAATTAAGTTACATTTAGAGGCTTATTCAAAAACTTCAAATTGTTTAAAAATAGTTTATTTTGGAAAGTCTTCAAAAAGTATTATAGAAGCTCTTATAAAAAGAATCGATATAGCACATCAAAAGCTTGTTTAGAGACTTCTAAGAAAAGAAGGCCGATACTCTTCAGAAAGTTAGTCTAGAAAAAGTATGTGGAATATTAATTTAAATCATATTCAAATTAATCAAGACCTAACTCTATTAGATTGGGTGTATTAAGAAAATACACTTAATCCCATTTCACTAAAGATGGTGAGGAAAAGGTTATTAGCAACATTTACTCTTAAAAGCATTGTGAATTATTATTCATAAGTGCTCCTTATGTCAATTGATTTTTCAAATAAAGTTGAAAAGATCCATAGGGATTTCATATGGGTAATGCATTGGCTCGGATGGACAATTTTACAATAAGCTAAAAAAGACAATTGAATGGATGGATGAGAAGTCACATGAAAGATGGAAAAGACACAAAGTTCTGGATAGACCCATGGATGAGAAGGGAGAAAGTGAGTAGTTGGCTTTATGATCATCTTCATAAGTTTAATGCAACTTTGTCAATTGGATAGGTAAGGTATAACAATAAGTGCTAGAACAAAGATGCTATTAGATACCTTATAGATGAAACCAATTGGTAAAGACTAGGAAATGTTATGCTTCATGAAAATGATGAGGTGATGGATGTTAAGAGTTGACCCTATGTAGTAGATGGAGAAATCTCAATGAAATTTGCCTATTTTATACTACTCAAAGCACTCAAATGTTGATTTGGAGAGTCATACATATTGGTTTGGCTATGAGAGATAATATGCAAAAGAGAAGATTGAACTTAAGTAGGTATTGTCCCTTATGCAATAGTGTAGAGGAAATGGTTTAGCATACTTCTCTAAACTGGCAATGGAGTAAAAAAATTTGGAATAGGCTAGATACTCTTATTGGTTCAATAGAGTATACCCTTTAAGAACTCAAGAGTTGGATCAGAAGGAATTGTAGAAGAATGAAAGTGGACTAGCATGAGGTGAGAGCACCAAAGTAAGTGCACATTGTAGTTGTACCTTTAGGGATCTAGAAGGAACGAAGTAAACATATCCTTAAGCCGAAACATATTGAAGGTGATTTTGTGGAAATCGTCAAGAAAGCGACAAGTGAATAGTAGGCTTTTCAAAGAAGAGAGAGGCTAGGAATGCATAAGAAGGACTATGGTCTAGGAGAGATAATGTTAGCTAAAGGATGTATAAAAATCAATTATGATAAGGTTATAACCCAATAAGGAGAAAGAAGTAGGTATTGGAGTTTTGGCTAGAATCACAATGGTGTGGTTTTATGGGCAATATATAAACACCTATATAATCTATCACCTCTTGAAGTGGAATTATGCACTAATAAAGATAGGTTTGAGTTGGATTTGTGATGTTGAATCACAAGTAGTAGTTAAACGGATTAGAAATGAGCAAGTAGATGTTGATTGATTCCATAAAATTCAATAGGACTAGTAACATGCAATTAATGATTCTTTTTTTTTTTATTTTCAAATTTGTAAGGTCAATTGAGAGCTTATTGAAGCTGCGAATCACTTGGCCAATAAGAACTACCAATATCAACAATCTGTCTATTTTTTTTATTATGTTTCATTCTTCTTAATTAATTATAGCTCTAGTACTCAAAGACTTATGTTAGGTATGTCGACTTGTTTTGAACAGGGACTTGTAACCTGTGAATTTGGTAGATGTTGATGGTCATTTTGCTAGATTGTTTATATATATATATATATTAAATTGAATGACTAAAAAAATTATATCTTAAAACTAAGAAATGAAAGATCTAATATATTAAAGTATTGTGTGATAAAATTATGATATTTTAAAGATTGCATTCTAAACTTTACAAAGTTGTCACGACAAAAAGAAAATGTGATATCCTTATATCTATTCGTGATGAAAGATAAATATAAATAAGACAATTTGATTTCACTAAATACAAAGAAGAAAAAATTAGGCTATGAAATTCGAAGCTTTCGAGTATCATTTAAATATTTGAAGATATTACTGCTTTTTAACCTATGATGCAAATAGATGAGCAATTACAACTATATTTATTTTAATGAACAAATGTCTCGCAATCGCACATTGATGCTTACTAGATAACTAGAAATGTTATTTAAATGTCTCTAAGTAAATTGGAAAGGGGAAGTGTTTTAGGGCACGGATAAAATTTATTAATTGACAAATTATTTAAGCAATTATTCACATAGGAAATGTATAATATATTAGCATGGTTTTCAAATGATGACACTAATTAATATACTTTTAAGAAAATATAGACAATCAACATTGATGGCAAGAAATACATGTAACATCAATGGCAAGAAATACATGCAGTCATGTAATAAAAAATTAATATTGATATAGTAGATATAGGAATAATGAAGACAAATATAAAAGATGCTATTTTATATAAGTAGTCATTTTTATTGTAAATGGTCAATGACATTTATCACTCTAAAAAATATATATAATATTAAATAGTCATGGATGTAAAACAATAAATGGCGAATTATATATTTACCAAAAAAAAAGGTGAACTATATGAAGTAATAACATTTTTACCACAAAATAATATTAAAGTCACCAAATGTACTTTAATATTACATATTATAGATATTGATAAGACCACACGGTAATCTCTAGTAGTGAACTATATTGTCCATCCTACGGTTAAATGATTTGCGAGTTTTTCAATCTAAGAGCTTGCACTAAATAGTATATATCGTTTCAATAATTCATTCCAAAATAATACATATCAAATGCATCAAGTCATTCAACGAAATGTGGGGAACCAACTAATTGGGAAAAAAGAGAGAGAGATTTCCCTTTCTTTTCATTCTCGAATAATATATTGCTGACATGCTTATAAAACAATAAAATGATGAATACATTAGTCATGCAAGTTCATACCAACTTTCTATTTTATATACAAGATTAGAAGGTTCTTACGAGTATAAATTTTTATAAATCTATCTAAGCTAGATTTTCCCCTTTTAACACGTTAAAAAAAGAAAATTATACAAATGAGTGGCATGATAATTTTTCAGCTTTATATTAAGAGCTCCAATACATTCATTTTTAGGGCACAATTTATTAGGTGCACCATCTTGCTTGTAGTTATGTTAATTAATATAGTTGTGAAAACAATTATACATGTACCTCGGTGCTAAGAACATTCTCGAAGTGTGGAGGATTCCATGACATTTCTTATCTTTCTAATCAGTTGATCAAGAGTCGGCATCCGAAATGTATAGATATTTAATAGGTTGGCTTAGATCAATTTTGACCACCAACTGATTACGAACTCATATGATTACATACATACGTAAATACATATATACACACATGTATGCACGTATGTAAACATTACGTGTGTATATCATGTGTCTCTATATAATTTTTCACCGAACTATTCGTTCAACCCCACGAGAAAATAGATAAGAAACAACACGTGTTTCGTAGGGAGTACTTACATACAGCAGTAAATACGTGCATCCCAATCTCACGACGACCTTCAAAATATTCATTACGAGCATTTCTATAAGTTGTTTAGCTCTTGATTAGAACAATTCAATCAAAACTAATCTTCAATCCTACAAGTACGGAATAAAAAACAGGTTATGAGGCCACGTGCATAGCATTAGAATGATTAGTTTGTTATGAGTTTTCTTATAAATACTTTCATCCTCGATTTTGAATAACCTGCAAAATCTTTTTCCTTTCTCCCTTTCTTATCGAAATAAAGATTCGTTGTCAAGACCTACCTTTCTTGGGGAAAAAGAAAAAAAGAAAAAGAAAAAATCAAAGGCATTATTGGCTGCTCTCATCAATTACTTTGCAAGAAGATGGTAGCAAATAAACTAGGCTTCGTTACATCCATTGCAGCGGTATTCTTAATCTTAGGTGGATCTAGATGAGCTTAGCACTGAGCCAAATACCAAACAAATTATTCAACTTTGCAAAGAAATACCAAACAAATGATTTTACATGCAGATTTGAGCAGATTGGACGCATGCGCCTCTACTCCAGTGGATTTGCGGGAGCAAGTTCGCCAAGAAGATTTTAGAAGCAATGACATAAAAAGCATGCTTCGACATGTAGGTTCTCTCGACAAAAAGGAAATACACCTCCACCAGAGATTAAATAATGAAAGCATAGACACAGAAATGAGAGGCAGGAGTGGTATCATGGATGGATGTTTAGTGCATATGAAAGATAGCGTTACGCGTACAGGGGATGTCCTTTGCAATAGTAAGAGCAAGGGTGACTATGACGAGGGAGAGTGCTTGCAATCTTCTTACACGACTTATGGATTCCACCGCTGCAAGTGGGATGACATCTTGGATAACAATGGTAATTGTTTTACGAAGAGGAATTCATCTACCGTGCAGTAACTTTTGGGTGTTCACCTGGATTACTCCATAATGCCCAAAAGAGTAGCGGCTCTAAAAATGAATGGTCATGATACATTAACAATCCTAGTTTGTCTGCCGACAACACCACTAATTATTCTAATAAGCAAAGGTGCTAAACTGCAAATGAAGAACCTAAGAGTTCATTACGGGGAATCACAAATGTTATGTCCAAACTTCATTCTTATTATGTTGGTCTACACCTTTGTATTTGGTGTACACAAAGATTGTAATATCATTCTTTGTCTTATGTTAATTGCTTGCACAATTTAATATCCATCTACTTTTGTCAGAAATATGATTTTCATGCTAATTACAATAAAGAATAAACACATGTATCATTTTCGTCCTCTGGTTAATGGAAACGTACTTAGAACATGTGGAATTCACTTCTGAATAAAATGTGAGAAGTCCAAATTATGTTACCATTTTAATACCAAATTTCCTTCATATGATTGTATAACTGCTTTCTTCACCCAAATTTATTTTACAATATGTTAAATCCTTTCCATTTATAATGATATGACTTTGATGTTAGACAATGGGAAAGAGGTAAATGATTTCTTCGATACAAAGTTTCACAACATCTTAGCATATATGTTATACTAGCAGGCATGCGTCACGTGGGTTGTGCAAAAAATTATATATGTGATAAATCAACAAGATAAAATATAAATTATGATCATTACTTTATATCATGATATAATGAGACAAATAAAAAGAAAAATATATGCAAATGTATAAAGAAAATTAATGTCCAAATATATAAATTATTATAAGAGTAAGAATCTCTAGACTATAGTACAATTTTAATTCACTTAATAATATATATAATTAAATGTAAACATATAATTAGAGATTGAAAGATCAATAAAGTGTAATTGACTTTATAATATAGAAAATATGGATATAAATATAGAAACTTATTGGGGAATGCTCTTCTTATTGAATTAAGATGATTACTTGAACAACTCAAGGATTACTTTGACTAGAAAGGAAAATGAGGTGAGTTAGGAAATTTTGTGAATTGCATTATAGCAAGAAATTTTGAGAGTAAGAATAAAACAAGAAAAAAAATAAATAAATAAAAACTAGAGTTAGGCTACTATAGACTTAGAAAAAAGATTAAATGATACTAATACATAATGTATTATGGTAAGCAATATAAGTACTAATAATGATATAAAGATTTTACTTTTTACAAAACAATGTATCGTATATTTATGTATTATAACTTTATTAGTACTTTAACATCACTCGCTTATATCATGGCGTTTTAGTACTATTAAAATCTTGTTCACAAGACTTGGCTAGTCAAATAGGTATACCAACCATCTAGAGAGCATGTTTCCTTAAATTTTGCAAAGTGCAAGTTAAGAAACTATTAGATGGTATTGTATGCTATGTGTTATAAGTATATAGTGTGTAAATATTAATAAAATATTAACATCTATGACGTGTGTAAATCATATATAATAATTGATTTGAAAACTATTGTTTTATTGATATTTACATACTATATATACATGACATGAGTTATATAATTCCAATGAATCTTTTTTCCAGTCAATAACTATTACAAATGGCCATGCAAAAATTTGCATAGACACATATAGTAACATATTGTAAATCACTCGGGATATGTAGTAATATGTAGTGAATCAGAAAACTCTCCCACTTATCTTACCATTAGGGATTTCAATTGAGGTAAACCCTCGGGTTGTTGTGAAAGAAATCACCTATTTTTAGTAATAAACACAATTCGATAAGAGGTGTAGCTATCCGAAGCCTCACATGGTACAATAAATGGTCAACTCCACTCATTTTTAACCACTTTGGACGTTATGGGACTAGAAATGAATTGAGACCTATTCTGTCGATCTAATCTGTTGACAATGAAATGATTGTGAACTTTGATGGAGTCACTGAGCTGTTGCCGTTAGGGAATTTAATGTAATCGACGAAATCAAATAATTTCATTGAGAATCGAGTGAAGTGTTTAAGGAAGGTGACCTACTACAAGTGTTTAAGGAAGGAGAGAGAAAGTGAGTCTACTATTTTTTTTGTTTGGAAAATAAAAATATATTTCAGAATAAGAGAAAGATGGCTGGAAACTTTAAAAAATAGAAACATTACGTCCATACTACAAGGGTATAGTAGTTCTTAGGTACACTTTTTTTTTTTTTTTTTAATCTTTCCATATGGAATTAACAAAAGAGAATGCGGAATATATATTGCATAACACTATTTTTTATAAATACGGAAAATCCTTTTTTTCTTAGAAGCTAGCTTTGGCTTACTGATACATGATATAGAAATTTTTTATTTTGCTAGAAATATGATCTCTGCCAAACTCTTATTCTATGGTTCCACCACTAGTCAAGATGTTTCGATGTTGCCAGTTTAGTTGTTATCGACTTGAGTGTGATGATCATGAATGGGATGACGATTGTTTTCTGCATGTAGATATGAATTAGGGATTGATTCAGACGAAAGGAAATCTAATAAATTATATTCCTTCATTTCTTTCGCTTTTATGCTGGAACATGTTAAAAGAATTCAACTTAACCAATCTTTTGGGTTCTTTTAGGGGGATTAAAGGCATACTAGCGTTAATTTAGTGAAAAAGTAGAATTATATCCATTCATGACTAGTTCATTAAGCCGTAAGAATTTAATTTAACCCATTCTTTTGGGTTGGTTTTATTCTAATAAAACCAATGCAATTTGTATTTTTTTTATTCCCTGATGCAAGCCCAGCATTTTGATGCCTTTACCCATGTTCCTAATAAAAGAAGTAATACACAGTATTCCTCATGCCTATGCCACCAAAATCCACCATAGGTTAAATTTTATTAGACCATAACTATTGGGTAGATTACACCGAACCTACTCCATTCATGATTGTGATTATGGTGATGATAATATAACTAATTATGCATTTTTGCATTTGTTAAAAGATGGATGAGTAAGAATTTTTTTATTTTTTCAATTACTACTGTGTTGGCTAAAACAAAAACCTACTACTGTGATGCCCCAAGTTTTGAACTACTTCACATACTTCATTAGAAATGAAACCACCTAAGTACAACAAAGTTCAAACAACTAAAAAACCAACAAAACAAAAATTATTCTGGCCATCTAACATCATAGCTCGATCACCACTTCTCAACACCACTCTAGTCCATGTTAGAATCAAAAACAACAAGAACAAAAATAGACAAAAGGAAGCAAAAAGAGAACACATTATTAGATTCTAACTTGAGGCCTTCCTTTGTGAGGGTGTTTGCCAATTGGTTTGCATCATGAGTGATCCTATAAAACTTGATATGACTAAATTTTTAGAACAAAGTGTTACATAACCAAATGATGGGTGAATTTGATTCATTTGTGTTGTATCCTTCATTAACAAGAGTAACAACATGAGAACAATATGACTCTACAATTAAGTTATCCCGATTCTTTTCATTCACCAATTGGAGCGCATGAATAATAGCCCATAATTTAGCTTCAATTGGAGTCAGTCTTGCTATTTTTTAGAAACTGCATAAAATTCCCTAATCACTATTGCATGCAGCAGCTACTATTGTTGCTTGAACACCCTTCTACTCTATTGCTGCATCACAATTTAGTTTTATCAATCCTCTAGGTAGCTTACTTCAAACTATTAGGAGGCTATTGTTCATAGAATTTTCTTTCCTTGCTTGTTTAGAGCCTACCATTCATATGCTTCTCTTCTTATTAGTCTAATATAGTTTTATTTGTCATTTCCTCCTCTCAAGATTCTCTCGTTCCTCTCTCTCCAAATGCCACAAAGAGCAAACAAAAATAAGGTTATATGTGAACAAGCTCCGTTATTCTATGAAATGTTCTATATCCTAGTGTTTCCTTAAAGCCACTTAATGAAACAAACAGGTTGGTCATTGCTCATTCGATTATTCCAACCTAACTATTAGTATGCCCTCTTAATTACTGAGCAATCAAACAATCAATGTTAATTCATTTCCACCTCATTCCTACAAAGTACACACATTTAGTCAATGAGAATCCCCCGTTTCACTAAGTTATTATTAGTAAGCAATCCATTTTGGAATATACACCAAAGTAGATGCTGTATTCGTAAGATCATAGATGTGTACCACTCCTAGTCCCAATTCTCCTCTTATTGATGGTTTCCTTCCTCATTATACATCAATGTGTACATTGTTTTAATTCGAACCTCCCCATTAGCATCTTGGTTATTCTCTGATTGCAAGAGTTAGTCAAAGGTTCCAAAGTTTAGTTGCAATTGTTATGTTAATCAGGTAGTTGACTTTTCCTTCATCCTACTTCCCGGTATGATGCTAAGCTGTTGCTAGCATAATTCAACCTACATCTCTAACCATTGGTCCAAAAACCTAATTGGTAACTTATAAAATCAATATTTAATAATGTGAACATGATATTAGAGTATCATAATAGGCCTTATGTGTATTGTAGATAATATAATTATATACATATATTGTTTTGGTAAAGGGAGCAGCGAACAAAAAACAACTCATAGCATGATCAATAGCAAATGAATTGCACCCACTAACCCTCATCTCAAATTTCTAGAAACCTTTAACATGCAAGTATAGTAAGATCATGAACCATTAAGATTAAAATGGAATTTAAGAAAATTTTTAATAAATTTCAAGAAAATAAGACATAAATTGGTGGAAGGAGTTGTTGATGGTGGTTTGAGGGGTTTGACATGACCCGATGATGAATTGGTTAGGAAGGTAAAGGGGTGGCCTATGTTTAGGCGTTCCAATAGGGTGATGGCCAACATTAGTGGCTAGAGATTATTGCATAGGTAAGCCTCAAAATCCATCTAATTTTGTAATCACTAAAAAAGATAAAAAGTAAACTTACTCCTAAAATTATGGAAAAATGCTTTTTTTAAAAGCTAATTATTTTCAATGTGCTTAAGATGGTAATTTTGCAATAGATATATTGGGTCCTTAAGAAATGCCCTTATTTGAAACCAAATTTGAATTTATTTTTAAATATTCTATCAATTCAGTTTTTATATCTAGACTCTATATGTTATATTGAATTTACATACCAAAAACCCTGCCTTTATAGCGTGTATTATATTAATTTCATTTATTTTTCGAATCCATAATTAATACAATATACGAAAGTGGATAGTTTTGCAACCAAGTTATTACTCTTGAATTTCCAGTTGCCTAGGTCTTATTAGCCTATTGGTACGATATACTTGAATGATTTGATTGAAGTGCTATAGTCTATTGGACTTAAAAATAGATTGATATCCTAAGAACAAGCCAATTGAACACAATAAGCTAATGGTACCACTTGTACAAATATTATTTAAGCATGCTTTTGGTTATAAGGATATGACATCATTATTTATTATATATTATATATTATTGCTATCTGGTAAGAAGTAATGTAAGTATTATATATTATATAAAATAAAAACCATTGGTCAGAAAACTAGTAAGTTTTTAGATTTTATGGTTTTGATTAAGTATGGACATGATATCATTATCTATAACTACAGTAAATTTAATATAATAAAGTGACAAATTGATCCTTTTGGATTCATATTATTACAGAGATGCTGTTATATCTTGATCACAAGCCACAATTCTTTGGAATTAAAACAAAAATTGAAGAAAGAGAGAAAGGAAAAGCAATACTATATATCTATATTATTAAAGTCTTCTTGATCATAGGCTATGATTCTTCGGAATTAAAACAAAAATTAAAGAAAGAGAGAAAGGAAAAGGAACACTATATATCTATATTATTAAAATTTTTTGGACCTTAAGTAACTGTCGCTCTCTATTTATCCTCTATTTAATATTATTTAACAAAAAAAACTAATATTAAAATAATATATTAAAATTATAAATAATGGATAACTATGCTATTTTCCTTTTTTTTTTTCTCTTTCCTCTCAATCCTCTTTTCCCTCTCTCTCAGTAGTCTCTTCCACTCTCAAAATTATGTTTTGTGTGCCATCTTCAATTTCTATTTTCTTCTTTCTCTCTTTCTCTCTTCTCTGTACTTCCCAATAGTATCATAACTTCAGTTTTTCGACCTCACTATCCTACAAACTATAAATAGTTTTATACATCCACATCTACATCCTTTTTGTTTGATCTAAATTTTTCATATTATTGAAACCTTGGCATAAATTTTCATAAAGACATATAGAAATTTTTTAATGTATTTTTTCAAATAGTTAGCATTTAGTTTTATAACTATTTTGTATTTTTTACATATATATTTTACAAAGGCAATATATTTTAATCATTTTTATTAATGATTTTAAATATAATTATTGATATATCAATAATGTAGGTGCATAATCTACTAGTTGTGAAATCATGAAAGAAAGCTACTTATAAAGAAAATTGAAACAGAAAATTAGTTCAAGATATATGGGGTTGAAGAATAGAGATCACTCAATAACCGTATGACTAGGAGTAGATGTAGCTGAATGACCCAATCACTCTTGACGACTTCTCTCTCTCTTTCTCTGTCTCTCCTTCTTTTTCTTCTTCCTTTTCTTTTTTCTTTTTTCTTTTGTTTTTTCTCCCTATTAACACTTCGGATAATTTCACATGAACGTTTACCTTATCAAATAATAACATACAAAATTTCGTTTCGTGGACCAATTAAATTATACCGTTCTTCTGAAGAAAAAAGCCCATGAACTATTTTTGTGGAGAGTAATTGCCCAATTAAAATGACCAGCATTAATCACTCATTGGACGGATATTTGACTCAACTGTGTAAGTGCTCTTACATCTCCTATGTCATCTGCAATTGTATCTTCACAGTTAGGTTTTCTATGATTTCTATATGGATATTCCATCTTCAATTACCATATCAATTGACCAATAACGAAACTTTACTGTATTATATAATAACCTTCAATAGGAAAAAGAATAAATATAATTCTTAACGTGTGACAATTTTTCTACTAATATCAAACAGTCCTACTATTTACACCGTTAGCTTTTCTATTTGAAAATGATTCAAGGTGACATCTAATTAGAGTGAATAATTAATTAACTAATTATATAATAATTATATATGCATATTAATAAAATAAAATTAAAAAAATAAAAATGAGGAATTCGAAAAGAAAAAGAAAAAGAGAAAAAATCACAGGAAAAAAAAAAAGAAAGTTTTTTAGCCACCTCAACCACAAGATAGCTAGAAAGGCCACCTTCTAGAAAGTGAGTCGCAGCCCATTCGCAAGAGGGGTTCCCCAAGATTGGTGGAGGGCCACACATTCTGCCATTTAGCAAAAGGAAAATAAAAAAATTTGATCAAGTTTCTTTATTGTTCTTTTTTCTTTGAATACTAGCTAGACGCAGCCATGCACCACCAATATTGTGTTAAATCGGTCCAATTATATAGACTAAGGAATATGCCACCAGTCAATTCAGTTTTTACAGTATGCTTCATTCTTTTCATTATTTAAAAATGTTGATAATTTTTTAATACTTTTTCAGTAATTTATTTAAATATTGTTTAACTAAAATTAATTATCTGATCCAATCAAAATAATAGTGTGCCATCTTTTATCGAAAAAGCTAAAAATATTAATAGAAAGACTTATTTGCAAACTTTTATAAATGTTGATAATATTATATTATATATATTATCATTTATATTTATAAGAGTTATAAAGTGCCCAAAAATAATGTGGGGAAATGAAAAAGTGATTATTTTTTGAAAATGACACTAGTTAGTTCCTCTTATTAGGGAAATATTTTCCCGTTTATGCCTTTCATTGTAAATGAACACAGAGAGAACGTTTAATGAAACGAACAAGAGTTTATATCTAATCTCATATACATTTTGTATAAACTTTTGTGTATACATTTTATTGGAAACCTTAAAAATTTAAATTGAATTGACCAATGCTTTTATTGAATGGAAAAGGAATAACGTATAAACTTTCCAAATTGAAATAGTGGAAACCATCATATTCAATATAAAAAAAAAATGAAAATTATGTTTGATCACTTAACAGATGATGTGAATCAATTATAAGCCAAGCTCTCAATAGAAATAATCTATTGATTGCTTTTATCACACCCATACAGATCTTTAGTAATAATGGCTCATCGTGAGGAAATTAAAAATGAAAGGCTGGCATCATATCAAACCATTTTCTTAGGCATGTGCACAGTGCATGTAGCTTCGTGGAGGCGTATAAGCATATAAAATAGTAAAATTCTAAGATAAAAATTCATTCAAAATAAATAAGTAGAATGAAACGGGAATATTATGTTGATATCTTCAATTTATTTAATTATGAATTTTTATTTCACCTTACTAAAGAAAGAAAGATGAGATGTTTAATTTTCTAGTTAAACTGAGAAGATCCAAATCTACAATAATATATTTATGATGTATATCTATTTTATTGTTCATCAAAATATTCTCGACACCTACAATAGTCAGAAAAAGAGTGGAAATAATGTGTGTTTTTGGGGGAATATCTTTTTGCTGTGATTTTCTATATAATGACATGCATTCTCAATGTGATAATTCTCAATATAATTTTTTTAGGTGGAGTGAACCATTTTAGAGGTAGTTTCTATTGTACGGGAATATTTCAACTAGATCTAATCCTTAACCGCACAAATAGGAGAAAAAGAGATTGGGATTTGGGAATGACATATTTCTCGTAAAAAGAGATTTGTTTGTTGTGCTTTCCTTTATAAATACTTATATTTACAAGTTGCAACAAAAACTTTCCAAATCTTTTTCTTTCCTCTCTTTTTTATATTGATAAAGACTAGTTTCAAAACCTTTGTTCTTCCTTTCATAAATTATTCTCAAAAAGAAAAGAACAAAATACGTACACATAGAATCGTTGTTAATGGCTCTTTTCTCAGCCGCAAGGGTTACATGGCTATATTCAGGCTGATTGTTATTCATCCTGAAAATGATGGTATGACTGATCGTAGCCATGTAACTACTTGCGGCTAAGATGCATTAACATTTTGCAGGGCTTACTTTGTCAGTTATTCTTGCTAATGCGATTGTCTTACGGACTACCTCCCACTCTCTTCTCTCCTTTCCCTTCGTATGTTGGTGTAATTGGCATTTTTTATGATGTGATGCTATTATTAGACTTGTTTCAAGCCAAGTAACCTTCTAACAAATTGCGAGAGAATTGTTGCTTTGCTATTCAATTTTGACAATAACATTCATTAGGAGGGACCTTTAATTCGCGATGTTGATGCTTCAACTTTCATCATATGTCTAGAGCATATTTTAGCTGTTTGCAGAATATAGCTTATCAATCACTATCAACTACTCATTTTATAGTTTGCAGATGTACTATAGACCATGTAATTTGTCTTCGAAATATTTCACTGAATCAATTTTGCATTTAGCATGGGTTACATAATCATTTTTTTCTGATTCTTTTAATTAAATGCAAATTGGCAACTCTTTTCTTATGTTCAGCTCTTTAAGTGTCGAAGGCCAATGATATGTGGATATTAATAGCAAGGAGTAATGCACAAAACAATGCCGAAACGAGGCTCCTACTACAAGTGAATGATAGAAGTGAATTTGGTGCTCTGATTTGTATCACGATTCATCATATGGATACTTACGCCTAATCATACAAAAAAAAAAAAAAAGAATTATATAAGCTCATTTTGACAATTTCTCTCTCTTTTTTTTTTTTTCCTACTAACACTTTAGATAACATTATTTATGGGTTTTCCCTTTTTTTATATGATACCAAATTTCATCTTATAGATCATTAATTTGAAGTGTTCTGAGGAAAGAAGCTCATAAACTATTTCAAGGATAGCAATCCACCCAAACAAAAATGACATCACTCAGCTCGGTGGATCTAGGACTCATCTCCAAGTGCTCTTACATCTCCTATTTATCATTTGTAGTTTTGTCTTGATATTTAGGTTTTATGTGGATATTTTGACAGAGAAATGGAAGTAGTCAAATTGAGCATTGATTCATGGAGCAACTGATATTCAATGTAGCAGCCACTTAGTCATCGCGTGGCATTTTGATGTATTTGATCTTAATTTAGGCTATGAATGTCTTTTGATGTTTTAACATCTTATCACATTTATCATTCTTTTTCATTAACAAATAAGTAAATCAATAGTTTCTTTATGGTTTCGGCTGTTATAGACTAATGGAATAACATCAATCTCTTAATAGCATGAATTGGGCTTAATTCGCCCTCTCCTAAAGTTGTATAATAGCTGAAAGAAAAAAGAAAAAGAATAGCTTTTTCTAGAATGGATCGGTAGTTCGGAAACAGTAAAGAAAAAGATGAAAAATGTAGTTTAATGTTAAAATGTAAGAAACGGCAATTACTTTATGCTAGCTAGCAATCTCAACAATGAAACTCTATCGAACAAAAGGAAAAAAAGTGAACATAACAAAAAAAGTCAAGCAATAATTTCTTGTTACATAAGTAATTAGCTACACATCTAATGCATAAATTATAAAATTTAAACTTACTTTCTTTAATATCCATTTTTTTTTTTATATTCCCTCTTAATTTTTAATTTTAAGACATATTGTGAGTTGCTTAAAATTTTTTGGGTAAACAAAATATTTTTTTAGGGTAAGCAAGTTCCAGAAAATTCTCAGAGTTGCCGTTTATATTTTTACTAGATTGCTTAAACATTGATTGGCAACTTGATGATGGGATCTTTATGAAGACAATAATTTATATATTATCACATCAAACAAAAGTAGAGGCTTTGTTAGCTGACGCAAATCAACCACCATCTCCACTTACTTTACTGTGCTGCACATGGATCAACTCAAACGTTAAAGCCATTGAATTATCTAGAGTCTAGTATAAACCATTCTTTTTTTTTTTTTTTTGTTACTCCTCTTGCCTACATTCTCGCCATCCATGTGCGAAATCCCAACTCTTAATTATTTTATTTTTCTTTTACTATTTCCTGTCAAATCTATTACTACATCGTACTAATAGGAGGGTACAAACAATGGGAGATGAATGAGCAACATCATGTAGCTTCACACCGAGTTGGAGAAGCATGCAAGAGTGGACACTGAGCTTGGAGGAGAATTGAGATAGAAGACGTTGAGGAAGAGGAGGATGATAACTTTTACAAATTTGAGGAGTCCCACAACCAAGCTCCTAGAGGCATAGATAAAGTGAAGATAAAAATACTAAGCTTTAGGGGAACTTAGAGTACTAATAAGTACCTAGACTGGGAGGAAAAGATTGAAAAGATCTTTAACTGTTATGACTATGATGACATGGACCATGTTAAATTGGTCTCCTTAGAATTCACAAGATATGCAACTATGCGATGGAAGAAGTTGGCAGCACGAAGAGGTAAGATGCCCGATGTAAAGTGAAAACTTGGAGTAGAAAGAAGCAAGTGATGCAAGATCACTTCATTCCTAAATATTATGAAGAGGAAATATTCAAGAGACTCCAACAATTGAAGTAAGGAGTTAAGAGTGTGGATGATTACCTTTGAGAATTCTAGATGTTGATAATCCAATGTGATGTGGATGAGCCCAAAGGAAGAACCACCTATCGATTCATCTCTAATCTCATATTTGATATTAGAAACATTGTCGAAGTCTAGAGGATAAGGTCTTTCATAAAAGCTGCCTAAGTTGCATAAAAGGTTGAGCAGCAAAGACATGCACCGCCTAGCTAAGCTTGCATTAGTCAACTTGTACTTAAAGGTCAACCTTATTCTAGCCAACCTAAATGCAACACGAGATGTTGAGTAATGTAACCCGACCTGTGATCGAACTGAGAATAGTAAAGGTAAAGGTAAGACCTGAAAGCCGAGTTGAAGGGGGCATCTGGCAAAGTTTAGGGAGGAAGACTTGAGAAATCAAGGGCTTTGAATGTCTTGGTTACAAACACATTGCAATATTGCATCATAATGTCCAAACAAGTAGGTAATGGTTATAGTTGGAGAATGCAAATGAGGATAGGTTAGCAAACATAAGAAATGAGAGAACAAACTCTATTATAAGATTTCTTGATGAGTTCTACTAGGTTAAAGAGGCCACCGTGTACTTAGAGAAAGGGAAGTTTTTGAATGTGGTTGTATGTTGAGTTCTTAATGTGGCACCAACTGATGAAGATGGTTATAAAGGGAGCCGTACATGCAACGCAGTGTGTTCATCTCTCGATCTTAACTAGAGATAGGTATAATGATGGAGTCCTTTGTCATGTTGTGTCGATATGTGCATCCCATGTGCTATTTAGCTGACTTTAGATGTTTGGTTGGTGAATGTTACATGCTGGGTATAAGAATACTTATCTTTTTTTAAAGGACGAGAAGAGGGTAGTGCTCCACCTAATGACACCTAAGGACGTACATGAGGCTTAACTTGACCTTAGTTGATATTAAGACCCCAAAGGGAGCCTAGTAGAATTGCCTAATATTTTCATATCAAGTGTGTACCCATGATACGAAAACTACCTCATAAATCAAAAATTGTAAGACTCTAACTAATTATTCACTAGGGATTCCAATTTTTAATTTATTAATTTATTGTAAAATATAAATAACTATAGATGCCTAATATTTCACTGTTCATTGGGACCGTAAAGAATCGATATCTCCTACTAAATAATAAGATTAAGTAGTAATATTCTAAAATTTTATACAACTTACCAAAGTTATAGCATATAAATAAAAGAAGGATCATTACATTTAAGTTTCTAAGCCAACTATATATTCTACCTTCTAATTTTATCTTTCTTGTTTCTATCTTAACACTTGCAATTTGCATTCGACTCTTAACTTGATTCGAGCTTAAAGGAATTAGTAAAATAGACTGTTATAGAGTAAGCTATATGAGCTTTGTAAGATTCCTTCTTACTATACTGGCAAGCATGTTATCAAACAATTAATTAACATGCATATGAATGCATGAACAAACAAGATGCCAAACATAATACATATAGTTGACAAGGTGCTATACAAAACTCGGATTTAACACCCTCCAAAGTCAAGGTTGGAGATTCATTACACTATCAGACCTGGGTACTATACTTGAACTCAATCATCATGAATGAGACTCCGTGCCTCATAAAAAGATATCTATAGGGTATAATTTAAAAAGAAGAGTTCCAAGTATAGTTGTGAGGGTCATACGTAATCCATACTCACCCTTAAATGTAGATCTCAAGACTAAACCCTTAGCCAACTGATTAGCATCTTCAATGCCTTAAGCCCACTTTCAGTATAAGGTCATATTGTACATATGCACCGTACTAAAACATAATCAATCCTAAGGACTATATATATAGAAAGCAACCCCTTGCAAGGCTTCTCTTATTCTCGTATAGTATGACAACCAGAATAAATAATGCAATGCATGGTTGATGTATGACCCATTTAATTTAAGGTATGTTAAATATAATTAATTCAAATTATTAAGTAATCAACCAATATCAACAAACCATCCAGTCATACAACAGTCAATCATATAAGCAATTCTTCAATTATTATATTCAACAACACTTAGCATAAAAAACAAGCAATACTCAACTGCATGTACATCTGAAACCCTAAGCATCAATTTATTAATATACATATAATTTACTCTTATGAGTTAATGTCTTATGATTAAATAGGTTATGGTCTAGCAAGAGGATTAGCTGAAGCTTTATTAGGTTGTTTAGGGTTTTATTTGGTTGTTTTTCCTCTCATGGCATGTTTAGATAATCCTATCCTTGTTAAGTTGTTTCCTTAAATCAAATTTAGTTAAGCTTTTAGTGTAAGTTTTCTTTGGTTTCAAGTCCTTACCGCAACCTCAGTAGTAAGTTTTAGGCTAGTTCAAATCTTTTATTTAGTGTTTTGGAAACGTCTTCACTTATTACTAATTTAGATTAATAGCTCTCCCTAAGTTTTGCATGATATAAGGAAAACAAGCTACCTTAACCAACATGCAAGGCTACTGACTCAAGAGTTCGCTATAATGAAGTAGGAGTGCTAAACTTCAAAAGTAAAATATGCACATCATTCATCATATTATAAGAAGGAATATGAAAGTTAAGAAAGGCTTAGTGACTTATTGAAGAAAAACATGGATATGGTCTTCCTTGGCAAAGTGGCAACTAGGCTTAGAAATGGAAGTAAACATGCTTCATGTGTAGGCTACTTAGTAACAAGTGACAAGAATATCTAAAGTTAACTCATGGTGATGTTACATATCCAAATCTTTACAAGAAAAGTAAGGTTCATATCTAGATTCTTATGATCGAATTTCATGTGCTTAACTTAAGACTCTTCTATGAGAGAATTACTTACTTGGTGCAACAGCTTAAGGAAATGCGTGGGTAGAATAATAATGCCACCACCTTCCCCTTATTTCCTTGATGTGAGTTGGTTTTGGATATGTTTTTCAACTTGATGGATGATAAAGGCATATTTTACTCATGTTTTAATATGTGAATTAGATAAAATTATTATTAATTTTATAGAAATCATTAGGAATTCATACTTAAGTATTTTCATTTGGACATTTCAGGTTTTAGAGGATTCAAAGTGAAAATACGATCAATTTAAAGAAGTTTTATGCAATCGAACGAAGCCCAAATCGATCTACGGCACTTTGGAATTGAAAGTAACCAACCTTGGGCCAGCCTACACTCTACACTGACAACTTTGGAGTTCTATACCGCCAACCTTCAAGAAGATGACATCCATTCAAGAGCCAACCCTTATTTTCTCCATAGATAGACGTATTTGATAGTTTAGATGACTTTTTTATCTTCTTTAGAATTAGAAAGTCTTAAAAGTAGTTAGTAGATAGTTTTGAATAGTTTTTCTTTGAATTTCGTGGATCATTAAGAAGACTTCACTTTTGCTGTAGAAATCATCCTTGGAGTTGCAATTGAAGCTTATACGTTATAATTATAGAATTGATGATCTCTATTCTATTTATACTAATAATCATGAACTTCTTTGCAAATTCTATTGTTATATGTGCTTTTGTTTTAATTTCCATAGCTAGCTACATTTTATTTTTAGGGAATTGATGAAACCCTAGACAGCTGAGATGATAATTGTATTCATGTTATAGTGTTAATAGATGTATGGATGATTCGTGATTGCAATTTTTATGATTTTGAGTATAATTCTCTATTGATTATAATTGTTAGAAACACTATTGATACAGGAGTTGATATAGGATTTGTTAGAAATTCTTAATTAAACTAATTAGCTAATGCAGGAGCGGCGTTAATTAGATTAATTAGAAATAATCCAAGGATTAATGCAATGCTTCAAGTTAATTATTCACTAAGACATTAGGGATAATTGATTTAAGACATTAGACGATCATAGTATCGAGTGATGTATGATTGTAATTTAGAGTCCGCTATTAATTAGAGATATGAAAGTTGACCAATTAATTAGAGGTGGTCCTTAAGTTTTAAGGTATGATAATTTCACTTGAATGACCGTATAGTTATTAATCTATATAACATGATGATAATTTGATTTACACAATTAGGGTAGATTTTATTAATTTTCTTTTTAATAGTTTTAGAGCAATTATTAGATTAGTTAATTCAATTTTGATTGTCTAAATATTGATATGAACTATCATAGGATTAGTAATTTCTTAGTCCTTGAGAGATCTAACAACCTTACTCACTCTTTTTACTTAATTTTGACTTAGTATATTTGCTAGAGTATTCACAATTTATTTTTATATATATAGTTTAATCAAATCAAGTTTTTGGTGCCATTGTCAAGGACTAGAAATATTAAACCCTTTAGTTATGTTGATAATTTAGGCATACTTAACAATGTGTGTTATTTTTTATTCTCTTTGTAGGCATTTTATGTGCAGGAGTAGAAGTGTTGAAATTTTACCATTAGATTTTGAGATAGAGCACACTTTGCATCAATTGAAGGGAGAGAATAGAAGAAGCAGAGAAGAGATAGCAGGCAACGACGATAATAATTAGATATAGAGTATCCCACGAGCACTTCGGGACTATACAGTACCTACGATTATAGGTTCTACCATAAGGAGGCCTACCATTCAAGCCAACAACTTTAAGTTGAAACCGTCCTTTTTTCAGATGGTTCAGACAAATCAGTTTTGAGGATATCCTAATGAAAGCCCTAATGAGCATATTATAGGATTCCTCCAACAATGCAATATAGTGAAGATGAACAACGTTATAAACGAGGTTATTTGATTACAACTCTTTCCCTTTTCACTATGGGATAAAGCCAAAGCTTGGTTTCATTCACTACCGCAAGAGTCTATTACCACCTGGGCTGATCTTTTATCAAAGTTTTTAAGGAGACTTTTCCCACTAGTTAGGATTACAAAATTAAGGGACAACATCACCAAGTTTAGTGGTAAGTCACTTTATGAGGCATGGGGGAGATTCAAGGAAGCAATTAGAAAATGCCCACATCATGGCTTACTAGATAATCTCCTGATTGAGATCTTTTATCTCAGTTTAGATGAGACATTGAGGTCCTTAGTAGATTCTGCCGCTAGAGATGCTCTAATGGGTAAGACCTATGATGAAGCAAGTGCACCGATAGAAGAGATGGCCTCTAGTGCACATAACTGGCAAAATGAGAGAAGCAAGTCAAGAGTGGCATCAATCAATGGCAATGACACTGTGTCTTAATTAACAATCCAGATTTCAGCTCTCATTACCTAGGTAAGTAAATGATAACTCTTATTTTAAACATATTTCACATGGTGATTTTATAGTATTTCTCTTACATCTTTGGTTTTCTTTAAAGAAATCGATACTTAATTAAGTAAAATTTTGATTTCAAGGTTTGAACGTGTTCTTGGATTGAAAATGAAGAAAAGGAATCAAGTTTCACTTAATTTGGAGTTCAAATGAATGAGTTATGAAGTTTTAAAGTTACACAGTCTGGGACACAACTGTGTCCCCAAGCTGTGTTCATCCAGGAAAATATGCCAAGGTCAGAAAGTTACATGACCTGGGGACACGACTGTGTCCCAAGCCATGTCTGCTGACAAAAACGGAAACCTTACAATATATTATAAAAGGACATACTAGGGTTTCGCACACAACATTAGACATTTCAAAAGAGAAGAGACTTGAAGAGAAGGAGAAGAAAAAGGCGAAAGCAACACCCACTTCAAGATTGAAGAGATTTATCATCAACAAAAGGGGTTTGTCATGTTTTATTTATTGGTTTTGTTGGAATTCATTTTTAGTTTCATTATGATAGCTTAAGATTATTGTATTTAGAATTATGGAACCTAGGGTTTCATGTGACTATTAGATAGATTGATAATTTTCAATAAAGCTTCTATCTTTTCTTGATTCAATTATGTTATTTAATTGTTAATTGATATTTCTAGAATATCAATTTATAATATTATGCATGATGATTGAGAAATTACATGTGTAATGAGATCTTGACATAATTGGAGAGAATTACATGTATACTTAGAGATAAAATACATGTTTCTTCCAGAAAGTTGTTCGTTTGTGTGGGAATTCATTATACATTAATGCAATTCTGAATTATATTACTAAGTGAAGAAATTTCGGTAAATAATTTAGGATTAGGGTTAATATGCTTGAGAAATGTATTAACTTTAATTGTGAATCCCTCCGGTCAAGAATAATAGAGATTTAATTGGATACATTTTAAGCAGTCACATGTTAAACACTAGGGGAAATAATTCCTAAATACGTTATTACCTTCTTGAAGTTGTTCTTAGTTTTATCGCTTTCTAAATTGCTTAATCAAGTCTCATAATTAGGTTAGTTTGTTAATTTTAGTATTTTTAATTCATTCAACTCATCACAATTTTCCGATTAGATAATAGAGCTAAGGTTAATATTAGTACTCGAAGTCTCTAAAGGATCGACTCGGACCCACATCCACTATATTAAAATTAATAGATACACTTGCCTGATATCAGTAAACTCACCTCAGTATAGTCTTTTCATGCTAATCTTATTGCTTTTTGTGAGTTATGTTTAGGACCACATTCGACTCTTGAGTGTTTATCTAGAAATCTCTCTGCTTCAACTAGTAGAGAGTAAGTGAACTTTTTCAACAATTTCCAATAAGGTAACCAAGTACCTTGTTCAAACACATACAATCCAAGGTGGCGCAATTATCCAAATTTCTCATGGAGGAATGAGAATGATGCATGTAAACCACCACCTGGATTTCAGAAGCAAGGTCCTACTCAGAATGCTCCACCTCAGCAAAATCAGTCTAGAATAGAAGAGCTCATGTTAAGCTATATGCAAAAGATTGATACCATGCTATAGAATCAACAGGCTACTATTCGAAATTTAGAGAATCAAATTATTTAGATCTCTCAACAGTTGAGCTATAGACCATCGGGGTCTTTACATAGCAATACTAAAGAGAATCCTAAAGGTGTCAATGCTATTATGTTGAAGAGTGAAAAGGAAGTTGAAATAGTAGACAGACAAGTTGAAGAAAAGGAGGAGAATCCAAAGAAAAGAAAAGGGAAGTAGGTGTTAAAGGAACCAAAGCAAAAGTCACCAAAAGTGAAACAGTATGTTTCCCCTATTCCTTTTCTAGGAAGATTGAAGCAACAGTAGTTAAACACCCAATTCGCTAAATTCCTAGATGTTTTTAAGAAGTTATAGATCAACATTCCTTTTACAAAAGCACTTCAGTAGATGCCTTCTTATGCTAGATACATGAATGATTTGCTCACCAAGAAGAGAAAGATTAATGGGAATGAACCTGTAATGCTTACAGGGGAGTACTCTATGATTTTCTAGAAAAATTTATCTAGCCTGTCAAGAAAACAAAGAGATTAGGGAAATTTTACTGTTTCTTACACTATAGGAAATTTTCATTTTGATAAAATTCTTATTAATTCAAGTGCAAGTATAAATTTAATGCCTTTATTTATTTTAAGGAAGTTGGGACTTGGAGATTGCAAGGAGACCCACGTTACCTTGTAACTTGCTGACAAGAATATCAAATACCTAAGGAGTATTGTAGGGAATGTCCTGTTAAAGGTAGAAAAATTTATTTTCCCAGTTGACTTCATAATTCTGGAAATGGAAGAGGATAGAGAGATACCCATGATCTTTGGCAGATTGTTTCTTACAACAAGTAATGCATTGATATACTTAGAACAAGGTAAGCTTACCTTAAGAGTTATGGACAATCAAGCTTTTTGTAAATCTTGTTATACTATTAATATTATTAATGAGATTACTTATGAGTCTATAGAAGAGAAAGCAGGATTGGATACCATGGAATCAATTCTTAGGGATATGGATGATCAAAACGATGACGACGAGCCTGAGAAAGAATGTAGGGAACAAGTGTCAAAAATCAAAGCTCGATACTATGAAGAGTTAAGAGCCAATGATAAGAAGCCAACCCCATCATTGACACTACCCCTAGTGCTTGAACTTAAATCATTGCCTAGTCATTTAAAAAATGCTTATCTTGGAATAAGTGATACTTTACCAATAATTATCTCATATTCTTTAACAGGTGATTAGGAGGAACAACTTCTAAGAGTTTTGAGAGAACATAAAGAAGCCATTAGGTGGACAATTACTGATATCAGGGAGATAAGTCCCTTAATTTGCACTCACAAGATATTGTTGAAGGCCAAGAGCAAACCCATAATACAACCACAGAGATGACTTAACCCAACTCTCAAGGACATAGTGAAGAAATAGGTGCTCACATTATTGGATGCAGGTCTTATTTACCCTATTTGAGATAGTAAGTAAGTTAGTCCCATTCAAGTAGTACCAAAAAAAGGTGATATGATTGTGGTTAAAAATGAGCCTAATGAATTAATCCCTACTCGCACTATGACTGGGTGGAGAGTCTATATAGATTATAGAAAATTGAATGATGTCACCTGATGGGAATTAAGCTATGGGGCCCTTAACCCGTAGCCAAGCTCAAATACTAAAAGAGTTAGTATGACAAATCCTAATGTTCCAACTAACCCTTGCCAAGGCCAAGTACCTCATTATCAAGTCACCTCTAATGCTATACCGTATGACTGCCTATTATTCTGTGATATGCCGAGTTGATGATTACTTTCTATTGCTGAATTGACGATTACTCTTTATTATCGAGTCGACTAATTACTTAGCATCTTCCTTGCCAAGGGAAAGAGAGACCGAACTAATTAGGTCATTCCTACTCGGATAAACCCATCTATCCATACTTTTTGTCTGTATCTCCTAACAACCTTACCAATGCAGCATCGCCACGTATACACTATCATGTATAGAATCTGTAGCACCAATGATTGTTTTCCTTATATATTTATTTTAACCCTTTTATATCATGTACATTGCTTCTTTAGGAAATGAACTTTTTGTCTTTTCCCTTTCGGGCAAGTTGCCCTAATTACAGGTATAAATACTTTTGTACTTGTAGCTATAGGAAAATAGATTACCTTCAATACACTTGAGTACTTTCTTCCTTGCGTAAACATTGCTTGTTTACTCTCAGCATCACTCTTATCCTTTCTCTTAAGCATGGTTAGGTCACGAGTAACCGCATTGGACCAATTTGTGCGTCATATCAAACTATGCTATGAGTTTTCGAAAGTCCCTTTAGTGCATCATATCTTCTAGAGCTATTCATGGGTTTTGCTAACTATTTCATTCATCATTTTTACCCCTTTCGTACCTTTCCCCCATTAACCATTTCGAGCTTTTTACAAACTTGGACTTATCCAGCGACCGGCTTTGTCTGTTCTTGGCCATGGTTCACATCACCACCCATAAAGACCTCTTCCCCCTGCCTTTCATTAATCAAATGTTAGAAAAACTTTCAAAGTAGGATTATTATTGTTTTCTAGATGGTTATTTTGGTTATAATCAAGTTCATATAGCACCCGAGGACTAGGAGAAAACCACCTTTACATGTGCTTATAGCATTTTTTCCTTTAGGAGAATGCCTTTTGGTCTTTATAATGCACCCACTACTTTCCAATTATGCATGATGTCTATATTTTTTGACAAGTTATAAGATTTTATTAAAATATTTATGGATGACTTCTCAATCTTTAGGAAGTCATTTGACTCAATGTCTAACTAATTTAAGCTGTGTGCTTAAAAGGTGTAAGGAGACTAATCTACTTTTGAATTGGCAAAAATTCCATTTTATGGTAAGAGAAGGAATAGTCTTAGGTCACAAGGTGTCGAAAAAGGGGATTAAAGTTAGCAGAGCAAAAGTGGAGATAATAGAGAAGCTACCACCACTCACTTTAGTCAAGGGAGTCGGAGCTTCATAGGGCATATTGGCTTTTACAGGAGATTTATTAGGGACTTCTCTAAAATCTCTATACCTCTTTGTAATTTACTTGAAAAAGATTCTACCTTTATTTTTTATGATAGTTGTTTGCAGGCATTGAATCTATTAAAGGAGAAGCTTATTCAACTCCAGTGATTGTTGCACCTGATTAGGAGCTTCCTTTCAAGTTGATATATGATGCCAATGACGATGCTATAGGAGCAATACTTGAGCAGAGGAGAGGTAAGTTATTTTATGTTATACACTATGCTAGTAGAATCTTGAATGAGGTATAGAGAAATTATGCCACAATAGAAAAAGAGCTTTTAGTAATTATATTTGCATGTAACAAGTTTAGGCCTTATCTAATAGGTTTCAAAATTATGGTATACATATACCATGCTGCTCTGAAATATTTGTTTGCTAAAGCTAATGTTAGACCTAAGTTAATTCGTTGGATCTTACTATTACAAGAATTTGATCTTGAAATCAAAGATAAAAAGGGAATTGAAATTGTAATTGTTGATCATTTATCTTGTTTAGAATCTTATTTCTTAAAGCCACCTGTTAATGAAAAGTTACCTGATGAATAGTTGTATGCAATAGAAATCTAAGTATTATCTTAGTATGCTGATATAGTTAATTACCTGGTTAGTAAAATTATACCATACAGTTTCTCATTTCAAAAGAAAAAGAAGTTTTACATGATGTGAAATTTTATTTCTAAGATGAACCATATTTGTTTAAATCTTGTGTTGACTAAGTAATTAGATGTTGTATGCTTGAAACTAAACAGCTTAACATAATTTAGCACTGTTATTCTAAAGAAGTAGGAGGCCACTTTGGTGTGGAAAGAACTACAACTAAGATTTTATCTTGTGGATTTTACTAGCCTAATTTGTTTGGTGATTGTAGGAAGTATATTATGCCTTGTACTCAATGCCAAAGGACTGGAAATTTTTATAGGAGACATGAATTACTACAAAATAGCATTCTGGTAATTGAGTTTTTTTATGCATAGGAAATACACTTCATGAGTCCTTTTCTCTTATCTTTTTCAAACAAATATATACTTCTAGTTGTAGATTATGTGTCAAAATTGGTAGAAGCAATTGCTCTACAAACTAATGATACCAGGGTTGTAATTAAATTTTTGAAAAAAAAAAAACATATTTTCCAAATTTAAGGTACCTAGAGCCATTATAAGTGATGAAGGATCACATTTTTGCAATCGGAGGTTTGAAAAATTGTTATCAAAATATGGAGTCACTCATGCAATTGCTACCCCGTATCATCTACAAACATGTAGATAAGTTGAGGTGTCCAATAAGGAAATAAAGAGTATCTTAGAGAAGATTGTTAATGCATCTAGGTAAGATTGGTCTTTAAAACATGATGATTCATTTTGGGCTTATAAGACAGCTTTTAAAACCCTTATAGGAATGTCCTCATACAAAATTATTTTTGCTAAGTTATGTCACCTGCTTATAAAGCTTGAGCACAAGGTCTACTAGGCCATAAAATACCTTAACTTTAATTTACAAGCTATAAGTGAAAAGATGTTGCTCCAATTAAACTAACTGGATGAGTTTAGAGAAGAAGCACATGAAAACACTAGGCTATACAAGAGGAAAGTCAAGCGATGGCATGATAGGAACATCCAACAGTGGGAGTTCATGCCTGGTCAAAAAGTTTTATTATACAACTCTCAACTAAAGTTGTTCCTAAGTAAGTTAAAATCTCGATAATCTTGACCATTTGAAATAGTTAATGTTTTTCCTTAAGGTACAGTTAAGTTAAAGGTAAGAGACAATCACATTTTCAAGGTAAATGGTCATCTCCTCAAATACTATTTTGAAGAAGAAAACATGGATTATAACGCTACTATCATGGCAGGTGTGAACCTATAGTAAGGATCGGAAAAGTCGAGCTAGCGACTATAAACTAAGTGCTTCATGGGAAGCAACCCATGTCTAACAAAACTAATTTTTTTTATTTTTGCAAAAAAATTTGAAGGTCGCCATTACTAACTCAAGGTTGTCGGCTTAATAAGATAATCCAAAAAAAAAGGTGCGCAAAAATCAATTAAAGGCCGACCATTTCAAATGTAAGGCCGCTAGCCTTTTGGTTGGCTTTCCAACATATGCCAGCCATGAACGCCACCAACGTACAACAGTAGGGGCCAGCGTAATTCCTAAATTATAAGCCAAACACAATTATTTTGTCTCTCTTCTCTCTCATTTGTTCTCCTCCGACTTCCCTCTTCTCCTTTCTCTCTCTCACACACACTCTTACGACTCCCTCACTTCATCTCACATACATTCATTCTCTTCATCTTCTATACCCACATCCACTCTTTCTCATTTAAGATCTACCTCTCAACACCACCATGCCACCCAAGAAGCTCCAACCTCAAAGAAAGAATGTAAACCCTAAAAAATCGATAGTCTAAACCCTAATTTAAGTTCGAGTGTCATAAACTGTGTAACAAGTTGATAAAGCTAGTAACAATAAAAGATTATGAAATTTAATAAATCAAATATAACACCAATAATAAAACTCTAGAAATTGATCGAAACCCTAAATCACGTACTGAAACCTTAAATCTGATTTATACGCCATTAATCAAAATTGAACCCGAATTTGATTGAAACCCTAAAACTATAACTATAAGCCTATAAAATAGTGAAATATCACTCAATAGTAATATAATTATAGTCGATTGTAATTATTGACTAAATCGCTTAATCGCATAAAATTTTAACGAAATCGTTATAATAACTTATAAAAATTATAATTGTAATGAGTACTAATTAAATTGATAAATTTTCTCAAAATTTCAAAAATTAATTTATGATGAGTATTGTTATAATTTATATGTTTAGAAAAATTACATATATTTATTTTTAATTTTTATTTTCTTCCTTTTTCTTTCTTTCTTTTCTTCTTTTCCTCTTGTTGCCACGTCCAGGAACTGAAAGGAGAAAAAAAAAATCAAATAGCAACCCACGTGCCCAATTGAAGTGCCAAGTGTTGAGTTATTAAAAAGAGCAAAATTTAGAAATGATTAGCTTGTCTTGTCTTCATAAATATAAAGATTAGGTTAGTTATTCTATTTTCTTTTCCTTATAATTACAAATCACGTGGGAGAGAAAGAGGAAGAAAAATCTGAAAAAAAAAAAAGATTGAGCAAACCAAACCGAAAGAAGAAGAAGAAAAATTTCCAGAAACTAAAACAAAAACCGTGAGGAGGAAAAACTAAGAAGAAAGAAGAAGGAAGAAAAGAAGAAGAAAAATCAAATATAATAGGTAAGTAAAAGTATTTTAGTAGTATATATGTATATTATATGGTATGTACATGTATATATGTAGTATTTGTATTATATTTTAGTAAATATTTCATTATCAATACATAAGTAATTAAATTAAGATATATATGTATGTATAAAGATATGTATGTAGACATGTATGTACGTAAGTATAATATACGATAGGTTTATGTATCTAATAAGACTATACATAATATATATTTAGTAATATTTTTACAAAATAAATATAGACATATATATATAGTTGTACACGTGAAGAAGAGTAGGTATGTATTTATGTATACAAGCTTTATTTTTATAAGTATATATATATAAAAATATGTATTCGTATAGTATAGATGTAATTATGTGGTCATATAGTATATATGTAGTCATATATTCCTATATACATATCTCTACATATGGCATACAAATATATATAAAACATAGAGTAGATGTATAACATATAGTATATATGTAGTATACCGAGTATAACATATAGTATATATATAGTATATCGTATATTAAGTAGTATGTATACGAATACATATTTTTATATATATATACTTATAAAAATAAAGCTTGTATACATAAATACATACCTACTCTTCTTC
>JAMXBB010000004.1:116890422-116963143 GCA_024138015.1 Lumnitzera littorea | reverse complement strand
TATGTTTTTATAATTTTATTATTTATCATGAAATGATATTACTTATGCTTACGCACTCTTGGTAGTTAGTTGTAGCTGGAGCCTTGTGTATCGTATAAAAGGGTCGTCAATTGTAAAAGAATTCAATCTGCAATCCTTTGTACAGTATATGACGACTGCCACGACTAGCCCTCTTAGGTCGTGACAATATAGCAATCAAGTTATATATCAATTAAATTCAATCAAATAAATGCATGATAGACAGTATGCCAAACAAATACATGCAGGTGACCAGTTACTGCATGCAACTCAAATTTAATGCCTTCCGAAGTCAGGGTTGAAGATACTTCGGCACAGTCAGATCCGGGTATCATGCTAGAACTTATCTCATAACAAAACTCTACATTTCGTATTTAAAATGTAATGGTATATCCATTCTCAATTTTAATCAAAATTGAGTTTTACGTATGATTATGAGTAAATTCATGCAACCCTCACTCACCCCTAAATGGAGGCCTTTGGACTCAACTCCTAACCAAGCGGTTGGCACCTCCAACACCTAGTGATCTTGCGGGCTAGGGTAAGGTCATATCGCACGTGTACACTATACGAAATCTATTACAATCAAATAATCAACCCATATATGGCCTCTCACTACCCTATGTAATGTAACGGTCGGAATTAATTATGCGGTATATGATTATGCGTGTTTCAAGTTAGCTCTTTCAAGTCAAGTAAAATTAGATCTTATTATTCAATGGTCAACAAGGTCACAAACAATCAGTTCCTAATGAATCTATTATGCAACAATCAATACGTTATCATATTTTAAAGTAAATTCATTATTAACAAATAGTTATCATACACAAGCATAACCTAGCCCCATACAACATTCAATTATTAATCATAATTTATATTTACTAATTCCAAACACAAGCAAATATGGAATCATTAAGAAAAACTCACTCAGGCATGATCAACTCAGGGGTCGTAAAAGTCCGATGGCAACTCAGAGTCAAGGTCAAGATCAGCTGAAAATAAAGAATATAGAAAATTGTAAATTTAGGAATTTAAAGCTAAACTAGTATTGTAATTTATATTATTAGCTTAACTTAGTTACGTGAAATTGTCAATTCAAGCTTTTCATTGAATCGCGTATAACTTTTTCAATTTAACTCGAATCGTTATGAACTTCTAATTCGTTTTAATCGTTTTCGAGCGTATTTTCTCATAGTGAAGTCCATTTTAGACATTATAACTTACAATTTGGACTATGATATAAAAATATCATAAAATTTATTATTTTAATTTAAAAAGTTATAAAACATTAATTTCAGCTTTTTCTTAGTAGATTTACAATTTAATAATTATTTAAATTGTATAATCGATAATTTTCTTATTTTAAGCTTATTTCACTCTAATTACTTATTTTTACCCATTTTTGAGATTTTAGAATTATTAATTCAATTTTTTTCTACTTTATTATTTTCTTGTATTTTACGGTATACATATATATATAAATACTTATTACTACATTTGATTAATTTTTTTCTGATTTACTTAATTATTAACTCTTTTTCCTAATTTACAATACTCTCATATATATAAACATATTTATTAACTTATTTTATTTATTAAATTAATATTATCATATATTATATATACTATTTAATTATACGCGTATTTTTACGTATATGTCAGTATTCATATACATACATTTATACTTTATGTAGGAAATTATTTTGGCTATATACTATACGTATAAGTATAATATGGATGTATTTGTATTTTATATACATATACACTTATACGGTTGTATTATATATATATATATATGTATAAAATATGGAATACAACTAATACTATTGTACATATATACAACATCCAACCTAAATACATGTATAAATATATATACAAAAATTCTTATAAAATGAAAATACTAGATACAAATATACATACATACACACAAAATACATATACTTTTGTGCATATATACATGTAATACATAAAAGAAAAATAATAAATTCCCAATGTACATGTATGTACATAGGATAAGATATATACATATATACATGTATAAAAATTAAATACTAACTTAGCTAGATCCTTTTGCAATTTAATCAATCCTCTTGGTCTTCTTCTTCTCCTTCTTCTTCTAATGAATTTGTATTGTGAGCTTGGTTTTGATATTCGGACTTAAATTAGGGTTCAAACTACAAATTTTATAAAGTTTACAATATATATGTTGATAGATAGATCTTGATGTAGATAATCTTACTCATATGATCTAATGCAATTATTTACACTCTATAGATTATGACTTATGTATAAATACATACATATATATACATGTATATATATATGAGTTCTTTAAAGAATTGTAACATCGAATTTAAAAGTATTTAACTATAGACGGAAACATTCTTCAATCATACCAAAAGCATCACTAACATGACTTCTCTCATAAAGTTACCCCTACACTTTTCTCATCCTACTAGAAACCTATTTTCTTCCCCACCTTTTATAAGGAAAAAACATTTGAAATCAATCAAAACACTTAAATATGAGATTTAGTAGGAAAATTAAGTTAATTCCAATAATTCAAGTGCTAATAAAAATGATGATCAGGGCATTAACACCTCTAGCTTAGCTAGACATACATAGCAACTTGTAACAACTTAGTTGCCAAATAACAAGGTTCGACATTCAAATTGCTCCAAATGTTTCTCATTAAAGTATGTAGAGAGATTCATATAGGGACTCTATGCTACACAATATCACAAATGCTTATGTAGCTCACTTAGCTTACGTGAACAAATTGAGGAGGATAATGCAAAGACTACAACAATAGAAGTAGCTTTTGAGAATTTTTTTTCAAGAAATGAAGCAAGTCGAACAGATTTAAAGCAAGCTAGGTATGAGAATAAGTTTCCTCCCTTAAAACATTAAAAAGAAACTCTATATACCTTGGAAAAAGTCACAGATAATTAACCATATGGCTAATGGTTGGGATATAATTTCCTCTTCAATAAGTTACAATATTTATGGTACTTTGTCTTAAATTTTACAATGGTTGCAATGGGATCAAGGTACTATATAGTCACTTTTTCCATTGAAGAAGATTTAAATAAAGTGATCAGAGATGGACCTAGGTTTACTAATGGTAGTTTTCTAACTATTTATTGGAGGAAGCTAAACTTTAAATCCTCAATAGCAACATACAACTCTGTAGCAATATAGGTGCACATTCCTTGAGCTCCTATTAAAATATTATGACGAGCAAATTGTAAGATTGATTAGTGAGACAATAGGGCCTGTCTTAAGACTTGATGCTTATACAATTAAGCAAAGAGAGGTAAATTCATTAGATTTTGTATTCAAGTTAATTTTCACGAGTTCCTAATGCATTCAATAGTTCTTGATGGGATTCCATATCATAGCATTAAAAATCTATGTTTAAGCTATGGTTGTATAGGATATGTAGCCATAAATTGTCCAAAGAGAAGGAAAGATCAAAATGCAAATCAACCTAATGGAGCATAACAACAAAAATTCTAAACTAATAATGAAGGAAATTTGCATCAAAGTGAAGCCACATGGCACAAGCAAATTGCACTCATGAAGCTTCTCATAATAGTCAACAAAGTAATAATGATGAAGGGGAGAAGAAAAATGACCATTATGAAGAATGGACCATTGTATAAAGGAAAAAGTCAAAGAATAAAAGTAAATCAACAAAATTTATAAAATCAAGCACAAGTAATAATGAATTTAAACTGCCAAAAATGCATAATACACCAAAGATAGTTGAGATAGGTAAATTTAGCAAATGGGCATCAAGCTAAATCTAAGTAAAGAAGTAGGAAAGGAAAGTGAAAGACAATATGGAAAATACCTCCTTAAAGCAAAATCCTATAATATCAGGTCCATCCCCGACTTTGTCACATCAAAATAAAGGCTTGCATACAAAGAAAAATTTATCAAATGATGGCCCATTAACTCAAACTACATCAAATTTTACTTTTAAAACAGGCATTAAAGATCACTCTTCTAAGTCTCCTACTATAAAAGACTAACGACTATCAAACATATAGCCAAAAAAACAAGCACAAACAGATCATAGGACTCTTCTCTCCTTCAATATCAAACAATTGCATCACAACTTAAAAATGCTTTAAATGGATCAAAGTTATCACCTAGTATATCTTATATTGAATCATCAGATAAAGAGAGTTTTGATACATATAAAAGAGAGGAAGATATTGCTAAGGGAAATACAACACAATCATCAAGTGCCTATGATTAAACTTGTGATCATAGAGATGGAGGGTTCAATTACACTTACCCGAATGGAGCAAACAATCAAGATAAGGAAGGAATATGTAATGTTCATCATTATAGCAATGCCTCTAGAGAACTTGCATCCATTCAAAATAATGAAATGATGGGAAAAAACTTTGGAGATTGTGGTGAAGAAAGCATTCTAGACCACTTACCTACAAGTTCTAGAGTACCAAATGCCTATAACTTATCTTCTCAAGAAGTGCCAAACAGTACCCTTATTGTTCACTAAATCTGAAGAAAGTTTGGCAATGGTAGACAAGGAGAGACCCCATCAAATTTTGTTATGGAAATCCAATCAATCATAGCTGAAAATAATAAGATCATATGTTATAATTCAAGTATTGCAAGAGATAGCCATGCACCTCACTCATCCTTGCCTAAACCAATTTGAATTCTAATTTGGAATGTTCATTGTTTGAACACCCCAAGCAATCAAGAGGTAGTAATGCAAGCTTTTACTTAGTACATGCCTGATATGGTTTCTTTGTTGGAAACAAAGATGACTAAATTTGCTTAGTATTATTTTTACTTCATTTCTCAACTAGATGGTCATACGTGTGTAGAAGCTAAAGCATCTAATGATGCTATGTTATTGCTATTTCACAATCAAGTTTTAGATATTAGCATTTTGAAAAAGACTTATCAAGCAATTCATGTGGAAATTCAGGTCAAAAATTCCTCAACTCCCTCTTGGTTTTTCTCATCAACATATGCATCTAGTAACTTTTCGAAAAAACTTGAACATTGGCAAAATTTAAGAACACATGCACAATTTGTCAATAACATAGCGTAGTGTATCATGGAGGATTTTAATAATGTTATTTCTAGGAATAAATGTTGGGGAGGTAGACAATTTCCTAAGAATAGAGCTCTCTTATATGCTAAATGTATGAATCAATGTGGATTAATGGATATGGGATACATTGGATCACCACATGCATGGTCATATGAGCACAATTTAACAACATTAATATAAAGAAGATTAGATAGAGGATGTTGTAACTAGGCTTAAAGAAATTCATACCCTAAATCAAAAATGTTCCATCAATCCAAATGGCCTAGTGATCATAATGCCCTACCACTAAAAACTCACCCTTTGCTAGATCTTATAGAAAAGAAAACCTTTTTAACTTTTAACCGATGTGGTTCATAGATAAATCTTATAGGAAAGTTATCAACGATGTTTGGGCTACTACACATGACAGTTTATTAGAAACAATTGAAATTTTACCCAAACACATCAATGAATGGAATAAAAAAGATTTGGGGATTATTCACTACCAAAAAAAGGAAGCTATTAAGAAGAATTAGAGGACTAAAAAGAGTCTTAACTATTAGGCCTTTAAGTTCCTTAATAAATCTGAAAAAGCAACTTAAGCAAGAACTCTCTACTCTACTAGATAAAAAGGATTGGCTATGGAAAATGAAATCCAGAGTTAAGTTGATAAAAGATGAAGAAAGAAATAGAACTAATTACTTTGCAGTATTCTAGAATCAAAAGGCAAAAAACAAGATTCTAAACCCATAAGATGAGGTAAGACTACGGTGTTATGACTAAGAGGGTATAAACAAAATTACCCTTACATCCAAAACTTAGTGTTGACAGGAAATCCAATTGATGAAGCCCTAAAATATGGGTTAAGTAATCAACAAAAAGAACTCCTAGGAAAAGATTTGATAAGGGATGAAGTATACTAAGCTCTAAAACAAATGGATCGTGGAAAGCCCTAAGGAAAGATGGTTTTCATGCCTTCTTTTATAAGAAATGTTGGAATCTTATTGGTGGGGAAGTGATAAATCTTATTAGAAAGTGCCCTATGGAGGGTATTGGTCTTACTCAAATAAACCAAACTCAAATCCATCTCCTTTCTAAAAGAGATGGAGCAATTGATATTAAGTCCTTTAGGTCAATTAGTCTTTGTAACAATTTATATAAACTTTCAACAAAAATTATTGGTCATCATCTTAGGCCTTTCTTAAAGGATCTCATTCACCCTATTTATGCAAGCTTTATGAGAGGAAGAAAAGCTACTGATAACATAATTCTTGTGAATGAGATTTTACACAATTTTAGGAAGAAAACTAACAAGCAAGAATGGTCGATGCTTAAAATAGATTTAGAAAATGTTTTTGATACTATCAAATGGTATTGTATCCACTAGGTGCTTATTAGTTTTAATTTTCCTTCTACCTAGATAAAGTTAATTAGTTCATGCCTAGCTTCTGCCTCTATGGAGATTCTAGTTAACAATTATCCTATTGGTTTTTTTATCATAAGTAAAGGGATAAGGTAAGGAGATACTATATCCTCTAATTTGTTCATACTAGCCATGGAAAATTTAAATAGAATGACAAAGAAAAACGTTCTTAAAGGAAAATGGCAAGGATTCAAAATAAGGGGGGAATCACTTAGCATCTCTTATGTGTTGTTTATTAATGATGTGATATTGGTGGCAAAAGCAAATGAGGAAAATGCATTAGAAATAAAATGCATTCTAGAAAATTTTTGCTAAACTATCAGGGCTAAGGGTAAATTTTCTAAGACCAACTATCTTCTTTTCTAAGAACATTCCTAAACAAGCAAAAGATGAAGTGCTAGATTTACTTAAGCTTAGAAAATTAGCTACCTTAAGTACTTACCTAAGCTTTCCTTTAGTTGATGGAGCAAAACCAACTAAAGTCCAACTAAATATCATATTAGAAAAAGCCCAAAAAAAATTATCAAGTTGGAAAGCTCGTCAATTAAGTATGTGTGGTCGAGTCATGCTTATAAGATTAGTTTTGGAATCCTTACCACCATATCATATGCAAGTAGCAAAGATTGCAAAGAAAGTGATCAATAAGCTAATTCTTATCGTTAGAAACTTTCTTTGAAATGAAATAAATGACACAAATAGGATACATTAGATTAGTTGGGATAGAATAAAAAGTTCAAAAGAACTTGGAGGATTGGGTCTAACAAACTTACATAGAAGAAATGAAGCATGTGCAATTAAGAAATTTTGGGAGTTCAAATGTAGGAAAGTCATATGGGCTAAGTTGATTAGAGCCAAACATAAAATTTTAAATACATAAGATGAAATTCCTAAGCTCTCTAGTGCCTCTCATTTTGTTAAAGAGCTTAGGAAAAGTTTTGAGTGGTTTACAAGAAATAATATTGTTGTCATAGGAAATGACCAAAAAAACAAGTTTCTAGTTTAACAATTGGGAAGAAAATTTCTCAATAAGACAGTTAATTCAAGGGTCAATTTACCAACATGCTTATAATATGAGAGTGGCTAAGTGTTGGTTTAATCCATATGAGTGAGATGATAATAAGATTGGTTTTCAATTGTCAAGCTTACTAGTTCAAAAAATTGGGCTAATAATACTTCACCAAAGAAATTATGCTAAATTTTATCCTCAAATTGCAAGCAAGATATTAAGCTTGTTGATATATATACTTAGCTTACAAATGTTCCTACATCAGCACAAGAGAATTGGACGTGGATTTGGAAATCCATCTTCCCACCAAAAATCAATTTCCTATTATAGAGAATCCAACATGACTCTCTAACTACAGCAGTAAATTTAAGGAAGAGGAAGATTAAAGAAGATGGAACTTGTCTTAGGTGTGGATGTCTGAATGAAGATCTCTTACATGTTTTCTACTCTTGCAATAGAGTAAGTCACATTGTGGCATAATGGCAAGTGATTGATCTACATAGCCCTCAAGTACATAGGGATGTAATGATGTGGATCAAACTGAACAACCTAGTTAAAAGAAAGGATCAAACTAAAGCACAACTACCCCAATCATTCATTTTCGGGTTTATGCTATGGTACATATGGTTCACAAGAAACCAAGCTCCATTTCAACCAAACCCCTTAAATAATGATTACGGTTGAGTAATCAGGATAATGAGGCATGAACACCGGGCCTTGCCTAAGAAAAAGAAAACTTGTTTTATTAGATTGAAGTTAAGAACCTGATGTGGAAACCTCCAAAAGAATCTTGAATCAAACTAAATTTAGATGGGCATATTAATTTAGTCACAGGTTAAGCAGCGAGGTAAGGAGTCTTAAGGGATCAACAAGGTCGTTGGATCCTATGGTTTTTTTGCAAATTAGGATCTATCGATATAGACTTTGGGTCATCTATTGGGGAATTCACATGCACTTCAAAGCGGATTTCAATATGTTGAAATTGAGACTGACTCTAACATTGTAGTGAAATTATTACTTTCATTGGATGATAACGCAAAAGCTAAATACAATTGTATTTTAAACAATTGCATGGAAAAGCTCTTACAGCTCTACAGTTTGAAGATCCAGGCAGTTCCTCACAAAATTAACCGTGTTGTAGATTGGCTCGCTAAGCGAGGACATCTTAGCTATCAGTCGCATTAAATTTTTGAAGACTCACCCTTTAAGCTTTATTTCTTATGTTTACTGTGGATTCTAAGAGCTATGAAAGCAGTATGCTTATTAAAACTTGTATTAATGTACAGCCTTAGATAATGGGTTGATGTTTCGTAATGGCCAAGAAAGCCAAGCGATTGGTTGACTATTAATTTTGTATTGTGTAATCTTATTTTATTAATATAAATGCTAGTTTACCGAAAAAAAAAAAAAAAAAGGTATATGGCTATATAAAGAACACTATTTATCGACTTATCAAACATAAACAACACTATTTATACAGGTAACAATGAAAACGACTGAGAGTAGTGGTTACATTACAGAATACTATTTATTGTTATTATTTTACAGCATGATAATGAGTAAAGGCATTTATCAAATTATAAATATAATTAACTAATATGTATATAATTAGCTTGCACACATAACCTATACTATTATATAATAACAAAAATGATATTTTATATATATATCTATATATATTATTGAATTGCACAATCTTTCGCACTTATATAAATACATATTATATATATGCATATAACAACATAAAACTTTTGAAGATGCTTTATTAGTATAGATTTATATATTGATTATACATATAACAAACATATTAATATATTTTAGTATAAATTCTTTCAAAAATACTCCATAATATATATTCTTGTGTATAATCGTTTATCAAATATAGAATATCAAATATACTTTAGGTTACCAATTATACTTTTCAGTAAATTAGTGCTTTAGAGTATTCAAGTCCCATTCGTGAACTTACAATCAAAGAGATATTTTTATCATTGTCCATATGCATTTATATTTTGGTTTAGTCTATTATTGAATGTAATATCTCACAATCCCTAAGAACAAATTTATATCATTAACTTCAAAATTTTTCTAGGACATTTGTACCAAAGTCCAATTGTAATCTTTTAAATGTTTCTCATGTGCCTTTTTTGTATTCCAATTTCAATAATATTTGTCGAGCCTGATTTTTCGGTTTCTTATTTTGATTTTATTTTCCCTAACTTTATTTAAACAAAACCCTATGCTTATTTAATTTAAATCCTCAAGTAAAGTTAAAGGAAACCTAATACATCTCCAAGGTCGATCACACAAAGAGGTACCACAACAAACAAAAACAAGAAAATAAAAATGAGGTTTTAGCAAATCCGTAAGCTATGGAGCTAGATATGACACACCAACAAGATCCAGCATGGCCTAAGACTCGCCAGATGTGACACACTGGTCCAAGTAATAAGATTGCTTACCACAATCTTTGCTAAAGGGATTGATAAGAGTGGGTAGAGGAAAGTTTTCCAAGAAAAAAGTTTCAAAGGTTTTTCATTAAATGTCAAAGTCTATCTAAAACCATATACAAGTGTTCTATTTATACAAAGTGATAAAGTTGTAAATAAATAAAACGACTAAGAATTCCCTAGTGGCAATTCTATAAATATAAGATAGACATGAGGCTAATTACAAGTAAAATACAAGAAATAGAAAATCCAAATATATAAGTAAAATAGATAGCCAAGTGAGATCTTCGGGTAAGGGGCTGATGATGGATTCCAAGGAGTTATTGAAGACCTTAGGGCTTTAGCTTGGGTGGACTTGAGCTTCTGGACAATTTGTCTTGCCCCAAGTCGATTTGATATGCCTGTGGGTGACTTAACATTGTTAAGGTTGACCTTGAATGGCGAACCGACCTGATATGACTAGTTGACCTAACGTTGCCAGGGCCAACCTCGAATAGCAAGACCGACCTGGCATGGCCGAGAAGATATGGAATAGTCAAATAGTCCCAACATACCAAGCAAGTTTTGGCCGAACAGACTAAGGCGAGCTTATTGATCTCGGTAAAGCAGAGCGGACAGTTAGAGCAGGACAGAGCTATTAAACCAAAGCATATCACACCTAAGTAGACCTGAAAGGGTAGAGTAGATCCTACCAAAGTAGGGTGAGATAAATCTAGTATGGTAAGGAAGACCTAGCAAAACAGGGCACAAATAATAGGCTAGGATGGAAGTTATAGAGCACGTCGAGTCTTCTAATATTCCCAAAGTTCATAAACAGGTCTATAAGAGAGCTTAGTCAAGACTGAGTAAGGCATATTCAACTTTACAGGCCACGTCATTAGATCGGTACTTGGAATCTTATCATCCCTTCCCTCTTAGAAGAGTTTCGACCCAAAACTTGGTAGTTAGCTATTCTAAATCCACCCGGGTCAAAAACAAATCTACTAAAGCAAAATAAAAGCAAATTGCAACAGCTTAGCTCAATGATCAAAGAAAACATAGCCCGGTATGCTCTCCACTCATCATGAACGCGATCAATCAAGCTCTTCATTAAACATCCTCCCTTCCACTCATCATGTATCTAGTCAATCATCCTCAAGTAACTCCAGCAGCTATTAATCAAAGGGAATAACACAACTTAAAGTTCAAACTTGACATGAGCTTAGGTGATCTGAAATTGTGAGACATCAATCTGCCCTTCTGCCTGAAGGACTTCATTTCCAGCAGTTATTACTTCATCCACCTCCTTACAACTAGTTTCTTCTTCGAGCACCAAGGATGGTGTAATAGCTCCATCGACTTCTTCTTACTCCTTATTGGCCTCTTTGAGAACTTTCTTATCAACCCTCCATCTCTCTATTGAAGTCCTTACAATCCTTAAATTATCTTCAAGATTAGCTAGGGAGATAAGACAGAGCATAACTCATTCTTTGTCATAAAAGGAATAAGTATTCTTTAAGAGTGTGTAGCTCAAGTTGTGCCTCGTCTTCCATTGAGAACCCAAACACATGTAACAATCTCCAATGTCAGCAATATCAAATAAAGCTTCATCTTGAAATTTTCCAATAGAGAAGGCTATTCTCGCTTGCTTCGTCACTCAAATTACTTCATCATTATAAACAAAGTCATACGGATTTGAGTTGTCTATAGTTTGGTAGCCCAATCTTCGAACAACAATTTCTGAGATAAAATTTACAAAATAGTGACTAACTTAGATCAATATAATACCCTGTTCAAATCTTTCCTTTATGTAAAATTTATTTAATGCCACATTACATGCATTAAGCTCCTCAGTAATTGTGAGTTCGGCAACTTCTTGGTTCACTGATTTTAGGTTAGCACTTACACGGCTACGCCTAACGTTCCACTTAAACAAGAGCTTTTACACTTCTAAAAGGGAATAGCTCAGACCAGCGAAAACTAATATAGCTCGGATTCCTCGCTTGCTCAGCTCGGCAAGAATTGAACCAAACAACTCAAAGCTCAGGTCACTACTTCAGTTTCGATTGGCGAGGTGCGCTCAACTCAGATGCAAAGTTCAATGCGACAGCTCACGAAACAGCTCAGATATACACTTTGTCAACTCGGCTCGAATACTTTAGTAATTTAGTTTGGCAATTTGTCAAGTAAGACAGAAACAGCTCAGACGTTTAAGATACAACAACTCGTATGCTTGTACGGTCCGAATCTTTCACTTCACTTCGGTTCTATCAACTCAGACAGAGCAAGTAGAAGCTTAGCACAGCTAGCAGCTCAACGCAATTCCAAGTTCGATACGTACAATCAGCTCAGTTGCTCAGGACCTAAGTTGACACTTGTTAGCTCAGGTTGGAATTCACTAAAACTGGGCACTTCTTGAAAAATAATCAACACAGATTCAAGCAACACAACTCAATTTTCAAACGCGCAACAATATAATAATCTACTTCTGCTTAGCAATTCCTAAAGGAAGGTTAACATAGCATACAGGTTTCACATGCACATGAGACAACTCACTTTAGCACTTCGAGTTGAAACAGCTCGACTCGGTAACTTGAAGTAACACTCCATAGCTTAAAAATAAATCAGTTCAACCAACCCTAGGACAACTTGGTACTCCACGCTTGTTCAACTCGGCAAAAGTTTACTCTAACTATCACTTATTGACAATAGCAACTTAGTAAAGTTAGCTCAACACTTTATTGAATCCAAATCTTGGTCTTCACAAGTTGCAGTTTAGTGGCAATCAAATCGGCAATTGAAGAAACACAGAATACTTTGGCTCAGTTTGGTAGTGAATTCCTTCATTGTAGTTCAGATTGTTATAGATTGGGGCTTGGTCACTACACTTGTTACACACATACGAATACAGCCAACATGACTTCTCCAGGGTACACGATGGTGCCGCTACTCGTGCACACACAAATTAGATAGAGTAGCTCACTCGACACACTAATATACAAACATACAGTTCTTCGTTACAATAGATTGGGACAACCTCACGACCAACTCCAACAGTTTTCCCAATTGGTCGCAATGTACAAACCCAATCATAGAATTTGAGCACCTTTTGTCAAACAAATTGAACACCCTCTTTTAATCAAACTCTAGTAAGCAATACACCTAAACGTATGAGTGTATACAGAAATGAACCTCCTCTATTTTCGCAATGGAAAACAGAGCACAATAAAGCACAATAGGAACCAGACTTATTGACAAACAAATCTCCACTTTGTAGCTCAAGATTTCCAAACTTACTTCAATCGAACTAACTCCAATATCTACGAAAGGAACATAACCACTAATTGTAAAACACGAACAAATCTTTGCAACAACTTCACACACTTTAGTAACTACGGGAAAGACACAGTAGTTACTATCAGCAACACAAACAGAACTCCATGGCAACCTAACACGATCCCTCGTTAGAACCGTACTCTAATACCAACGAAGCTACTACGTCTCTGGGGTCAGACACATGGAGAGATACCACAACAAACAAAAAAAAGAAAATAAAAATGGAGGTTTTAGCAAATCCGTAAGCTATCAAGCTGAATATAATGCTCCAACAAGATCCAACATGGCCTAAGACTCACCGGATATGATGTACCGATTAGAGAAATTGGGTTGCTCACCACAATCCTTACTAAAGGGATTAATAAAAGTAGGTAGAAAAGAATTTTCCAAAAGAAAAGTCTCAAAGATTTTTCATTAAATGTCAAAATCTATCTAAAACTCTATACAAGTGTTCTATTTATACAAAGTAGTAAAGTTGTAAATAAATAAAATGACTAAGAATGCCCTAGTGGCAATTTTGTAAATATAAGATAGACATGAGGCTAATTACAAGTAAAATACAAGAAATAGAAAATCCAAATATATAAGTAAAATAAATAGCCAAGTGATATCTTTAAGTAAGGAGCTGATGTTGGATTCCAAGGTGTAATTGAAGACCCTGGAGCTTTGGGCTGGGTGGACTTGAGTTTCTGGATGATCTGTCTTGCCGAAGCCGATCTAATATGCTCGTAGCTGACCTGACGTTGCCGAAGCTAACCTCAAATGGCAGGCCGATTTGATATGACTAGCTGACCTGACATTGTTGGGGCCGACCTCAAATAGCAAGACCGACTTGATATGGGAATAGCCAATCGGTTTTAGTCTGACCTAACATGGCCGAGCAAATATGGAATAGTTGAACAATCCCAACATACTGAGCAGGTTTTGGCCAAACAAACTAAGGCAAGCTTATCAATCTTGGCAAAGCAGAGCAAACGATTAGAGCAAGATAGAGCTGTTATACCAAAGTAGATCACACCTAAGTAGACCTGGAAGGGTAAAGCAAACTATACCAGAGTAAGGTAGGGTGTATCTAATAAGGAAGACCTAGCAAAACAAGGCACAAATAGTAGGTTGGAACAGAACTTGTAGAGCATATCGAGTTTTCTAGTATTCACAGAGTTCATAAACAAGTCTGTGGGAGAGCTCAGTTAAGATCGCGTAAGACATAGGCTACGTCATTGAATCAGTACCTAGAATCCTATCAAAACCTGATTTCTTTATCTTGAAAAATATAGAGTCGCCTCTAAGTAAGACTGGGAAAAATAATTAAATTAGAATTGGTTAAGCTACTAGTCCGCGAGATTTCTTGAGTTCAAAAGCTAACTTATTAAACCCTTATAAGTACTATTATTAATTTTTTGAAATTTAATTTAATTTTCAAAATCATCCTCTTTAAAGCAAAATTTAATCACCAGTAAATAAGTTAAATTATATTTATCTTACGAACATAAGTAATTCAAACTATAATTTACATTTTTACAAATTTTATGTTGCCTTGAAGGTGTTTACGTATCTACTAGTAAGAATCGGTTTATTTAAAAAACTTTAGTGTGGTAATTCATTTTAATTTTGAAAATTCACTAGGTTTACATTTTTAATCTAATTAGTTTATTCCAAGAAAATTGTAAAAGGATTCTAATTCTTAAGTATTTTTATTTTATAGAAAATTCTCTAAAACATCTTAATTTTGAAAAAATGTTTGTTATTAATTTTTTTATTTCTAAAAAAGTAAGTTTTTCTAAATGAGAAATTCTAAGAAAAACTAATGCTAAAAAGATTTCCTAGGCCAAAATATATTTTTTTTCTTTTACATATTTTAAAACAACTACTAAACAAATTAAAATAAATAAATAAATTTTTAAAAAAATAACCTAAATTAACTAGTGCGCACGGGTCAAGGGCCGTCGGGGTGAGTGTATGCTACTGCGGGTTGGATTGGAAGTCAAAGCATTGGTGGAGTTGTGTTTGGCTTAGTGGACGTCATGGATTGAGTTAGGTGCTACGGTTGAGGATTGTCGGTATGCAGCCGAAACTGTGGGGAATTGAATTGAACTGGGGTTGTAGTGTCGTGGGTGGCACCTGACGAAGAAGAAGAAGTCGCTGTGGGTTCAGTGTTGGACTGTCGAAGATGATGCGCGAGTATGGCTACGCTGCTGTCCAGTTGATAATGGATATTGGTGCTGTTGACTTGCAATAGAGTTGCTGATAGGGGGGCATCGAGTGTCATAGTCGTACGATGGAGAGGATGGAGTTTGCTGTTAGTGTGGGGTGGCTTAGGTGGAGTGGTTGTGTGAGGCTGATCGTCGAGATGCTCCTGCATGGGAGTGAGTCGCGTATGGGGTTATGGCTCACGTGAGGAGAGTATGGTCATGCTGTATGTCAGGTGTGTAGAGCATGGTCGGAGATCGATTGCAGCGTTGAGTTGGCATGTGTGTGGATTGGTTAGCAGTCGCGTTCTCGCAACTAGACGAGAGAGAACTGGGACTGATGTTGGCTTGCTTCTAGGCGTTGGGATTGTATATGAGGTGCTGCCGCTGACCGTGGGGTGATCGTGTATCTGTGTTTGGGATAAAATACTATGGACGAGTGGATTGGCTTGAGGGCGTATTGGGTCATGTTGTTGTGTGTTGAATTGGAACGTGAAAGGGACTAGTTCGACGAGAGTCTGCTATTGGGAGGCCGTGTATGGATGGTCCGCGTTGGTTTGTTCAATGGTAATCGGAAGTGGAGCGTGTACATGTGTGGGTGCTGGAGCTGCTGAAGCGTGGGATGGTCGGTGGATGGTGTGTGTTTCACGTGGAGCAGTTTTGTCTCCTACTGTAGGTGTGTCCTGGACTGTGAGTGAGTGACCGTAGAATGTATGTGATAGTATGATCGGGGATGTGAAATTGAGGATGATTGGCCAGTGTTCTTGAAAAAAAATCCTGGCGTATAAAAATTGAAATGTATTTTTGTATTGACTAAAATCTAATTTGATAAAGATCAAAATTAGATTTAAATCTCTTAAATTTTTATCACATCAGTTTTAATATTATCGTATTAGATTTATTTTTTTAAACAATTATTTAGTCAAAATTCTATAATAATCTAATCAAATTAACCTCTCTCTTTTTTTAATTTTTTTCCTTTTCTCTTTTTTTTTTTTCTCTTTTTGAAAATTTTCTATATTTTTTTTTTCTTAATTTTTAACTTTTTGTTATTTTCTAAATTAGAACCCCTAAAAAAACAAAAATAAAAACTACGTGGAGACGAAAATGAAGTATCTACAACATTAAGTAATATTTTCTCTTAATGCATTTTAGTATTCAAAAGACACTCCTAAATTGACATATTAATTTTTTAGGAGCTAGGAACGAGGAGTGCAAGTCTACACCCCAATAGTCAATCGAATAGAATGGGGAAGAAGGATGAATTACTTTAGTAATACTCTATAACTTCATATAGACTTTCTAAGGGTTCTACATGAGAATTGTAGACAAAATACAACTAAACCTAATTTAGAAAGATGGAAGGAAACAGCTACAACAACTATAGTTGAGAATCACACCCATATACCTTTATAAAAGGCAAGGCACAAATTTGCACCCTAAATCACATCCATGAACTTTGCTGTAGTTTACCATAGAATGATTGCACTCTAGATCACTATCGTAAACTTTGGTTGTAATCCTCTCAATCCTAATTTTCTTTCAAAATTCTTTACGTCTAACTCATGGTCAAGACCACACTTGTAGTCTTGAACCACAATGTTACTTCTTTGAATTTTCTTTTCTCTTGTCTCCAAAAACACAATCGTACACCCTAGATCTAACATCTAATCTTAATCTTAACCCAAAACATTGAAATCTCTGCTCTTTTCAAACCAAAACACAACAGAACATTCATATAACACTTCTTAATCCAAAAACTTTCATAAAAGGTAAATAATTGTAAAGATGGGAATGTATTACCTTAGTGATTTAAAGAATTCCTAATGCAACCCCTTGTGTTCTTCCAATCCCATAATCGATCACACCTTTGGGAAACAAAAACACATCCAATGATCCTTCTAAGGTTGTAACTAGACTCACAAGCCCAACCTTCACCAATATCTTCTTCTTACACTTTAGAGTTTGTTGAGTTCACTCTCGATGAGTCAAGCTCTCCAATACAAGAGAGTCCAATATAAGGCTCTTGAATAAAAAAAAAGTATTTTGTGTAAAGGTCAGAGTAGGACTTTTAAATATTTCCAAACTTGCTCCGTAACACTTTTATTATTTATGTTGTGAACTTGCATAATAATAACTCCTTTTTAATGATCCTAACATCCTTGAAAAACAAAAACACATTCAATGATCGTTCTAGGATTGCAACTAGACTCGCAAGTCCAATCTTCACCAATGTCTGCTCCTTACACTTTAAGGTTTGTTGAGTTTGCTATGGATGAGTCTAGCTCTTCAATATAAGGGAGTTTAAAATGAGACTCTTGAATTAAAAAGAGTATTTTGTATAAAGGTTAGGGAAGAAATTTTAAGTATTTTCAAACTTACTTCCTAATACTTTTATTATTTACCTCATTACCCTTCATAATAATAACTCCTTTTTAACCATATAAATTTATTTTATTTTCTGTGTATTATTTTTATACTGGATGTCACAAGTTCTCTATTAGCTGTCTTAATAAAAAGTGGTGACTTCTATGTGGAACATGGTGAAATTTGTAAGTGTAATTGTAATTGAATTGTTTTTTATTTTCCTTTTCCCCGTGTTAGAAGTTATATGTAATATTTTTCTTATTCCAAGTATGTAACATTATAAAGTTTCATGGTTTGCTTATTTAATTAGTTAGAGTATCTAATTAATGGTGATCTTGCGTTCCTGGCTGTAGCTATTAATGTTGCGATGGTGGGTACAATCATTAAATTTGTATGTTTCGATGCTTAACCGCATTTGCAGATCTGATACATGTAATCGCTGTGCTAAACATGCTCAATGTTATATAGATGTATAGACTATAATAACAATACATCCTTGAAGACAAAGAATGGGCAGTTTATTTCTTGGGATGCTTTCATCCCTTCTTAGTCCTTTCAAAAGAATCCCCCCTTGCCTCATGAACATTGTTGACCATCATCGGTGCAAGCATCTAAACATCATCATGCAATGACCAAGAGAAATTCTTAGTACCTGGTCTGGTACATCACAGTACAGCGGTACCTATACCATGTTTTCACATGTGTGATATACAGATGGGTTAATTCGTAAACCACGCATGCCTGACTGAAATATTAATGAGCCCGCACATCCTCAAACATTCTCAAAACATGGTGAAAATCTGGTCGACCTTCATAATACGGCTTCACAATGAAACATTTAGTTGTTATAGACTTGTTCGCCATCTGCTGTAGCCTGGATTTGAGCTGCATACTGTAAGTTCCAAAGAATATCTTCAAAAGACGGACGGCTGCTTTCAAAAGAAATGCATTTTTTGGATATTGATATGGCGACCAATAATGACTCTTTCGAGCCAGTGCCCAAAACAACCGGATCCACTAGCCGCTGCCAGTCTTCTTGCCTGTTCAGAGATGCCTGTGATGCAAAAACCGGTTAATAACACTTGGATTGATTAATATGATATCATGACTCTACTTCATACCTAAAACCCATGCTACCCCAAAGTTCCAATGAAACAGACATAAACATGCATTAAGCTCTGGATTGAGGCTCAACGTTGACTGATATCTAGTGTTGCATTTACGAAATAATGTGAACGTTTTTTCTAGCCTAAAGTCATTAGGACCTATAATAATATAATACCCCTATTTCCATTACATATTCTAACATGTTCCCTCAATTTCATTTTGCAAGCATCAAGATGATAAGGCTGCCCTTGATAGGTTCCCATTCCATATGTCCTACTGAGAAACGGCATGTTGACATGCTATGCAAGAACCTTTCCCCTGCTCATCTCCAATCTTAAATGGAGGCTTGTAACATAAAACTGAAGAGGTACCTTACCATGACACATATAATAAAAGATTATTCAGTGCTCATTATGTTTCAACCGGCATATATCACAACAAAAGGTCACAAGTTTGAATTCCGAAGTTATCATTTAACTCCTAAATAAATTAGTTTTATTTGACAAGGCTTAGTCGATACAAACTTACACCTGACTGTTATAAGTATAAATATATGAGCTACAACTATATTTTCAGTTTAACCTTCTAAATCGGTTTGTAGAGAAATATTTAACGACAAATTCAACACATTTTCAGTCGAATCAGATCCAAATCGTACCAGTTCATGAAGGACAACTGCCTCTCTTCCAGCAGAAACTGAACGCCCAGTGACTGTCTCTAATATTATGTATCCAAAGCTGTAGGCATCATCTGCTAAACTTTTCATTTGCCTGAGTATTAAACTTGTATTAGAAAATTTAACTCAATACATGCAGGATATCATTTATTGGTTGCAATAGGCAGAATTAATGTTTTAAAGTGTGCATCTCGTGCTTTCTTCTTTGAAGTTTAACCACGATGATGAATAGTTTAATAGATTTGATTGGAAGACGTCCTTACCGTGATTTAGGATCTTCTGCATCGCCCTGGAAGCCAAAGTTTAGTCATAATCACTTGTTCCAAATAGTTATCACCCTCAACTTAAAAAGATTAAGAGACCTTACCCCATCCTTCTCAATTAATCCTGAGACAACCGATAATCCATAGTCACTCAACTTTGCAATTCCCTGATGGTTGAGCAAGATGTTGTTGGTTCTCAATCGATTGGTGAAGAAACCAGGAATTATTCCAGTATGTAAAAAATGCACAGCTTTGGCCACACTAATTAATACTGCTAATCTCTTGGACCACTTTAGAACCTTTGCCGAATCATTCCCTGTACATATGAAATGTATCCTTTTATAAGTTAAATTCCCAAGCAGAAGTTATACAAATAGCAAACCAGAAGAACACAAACTAACGATCACGTAATTCCAAGAATATAATTACCGAACATAAGATCCTGAAAGTTCCCATTTGGCACATATTCATAAACAAGAAAGACTTTGCCAACACTGGGATCCACCATGCTGTCAATACAATGGCCCAGAAGGCAAACCAGATGTGGATGGCGGAGCTTTCCAAGCAGATCTAACCTTAACTTGAGATTTCGAATTGAATATCCTTTTGATGATGGCAAACACCTTATGGCAACTTGCATTCCATTGCCAAGTCGGCCTTTATAAAGCTGCCATAAAGGGTGAAAGAATCCATACACAATCGCAGGTGATATATTGTCTATGTAAGAATCTATATAAATGCACACATGGAAATATCAAAGGTGACACTTCATATCTAAACTACCATGCATCTACGCATTGTACCTCAAGAAATGATAGGAAGAGGCCACTTGACCTAAGCTGCATGTGGTGTATAGTGCTAACGCCTGGAATCTATATAAGCATATGCTCCTTAGGCATCTCTCTATTTTGGCTGTTCCAAAGCAAACCGTATCCATTCTAAATAATATAGGTTGAATTTACAATTGAAAATCTGTAAAACCGACCTTGCAAAGGAACAGAAAAGAGGTTTTGGTAAATCAGATGCTTTATGCACATTCTGTAAGCATATAATTACCCATAATTAGTTGCTTTCCTTATTGTGCAAATGCAAATTCTTATGATGATTGGGGGGAGGAGGAGAAAAAAAAAAAACATACACACACACTGAGTGTTCACTTTTATCCATCAGCTGTCTTCATAGGGCTCTCTTATTTCCACAAAATTCCGATCCCTCTTCCTCATAGTTTTGTCATAGTATTTAGCGAAAAGAAAAAATAAAACGAAAAAGAAAACTCAACCAAATGTGTCAAGCATTAGTGCTCCTTATTCATGCTCTGTTCCAAAGGGACAGGAAAAGGCGGCTTTTTGACAAAGAATGAAGCACAGAAAAGGGTACCTTTCCATATGAACCTTCGCCCAGAAAAGCAGATTTATCAAAGTTATTTGAAGCTTCCTTCAACTCCTCGAAAGAATAAGAGCGACAAGCAGGGAGGCTCTGTGTGTTTAATTTTGGAGCTTGAGATATATACACTAAAAAAATATTCCAATTCAACGAGTTAACTTTCGAACTTCTTGCAACAATTTTTTCATAGAAAGTAATATTGTATTATTAGATAAAATGAAGAGCATCATATCATACTAGTAGTTTTCTTAATCCATGTTACATAATTGATCACTTGCTTGAAAATGGATATATTTGCATCAGCAAATATGATCATCTCATACCATTAGTTATTGTACCATACTAGTAGGGTTACTTTCTAAATCTAAGTTCAATAAGTGACGGTTGCTAGAATAAGAATAATGCAAGTAATAAATATAAAAGCACACACTATATCTATAAACTTATAGTCCACTTAGTTGTGGAGCTAAATTCAACTTCGTATTGGAGCAGGAGGTCAAGAGTTTGAATCCTCATGCCATTGATTCACCCTCATGTGATTATATCATCCACTCAATGGACTTGGATGGAAAGTCTAAGCCTATAAATGAGGTGGAATGTTAAGTAAAAGATATAAAAGTATATGCTACATCCAGAAGTATAAACTTTTAGACCAGTTGATAGTTGAGCTAAACTCGACAAATACAATGGGGTCAAATCACTTACTTGAATTCATCAGGACATCAGAGGAAAATCCTGCTGCCGAGTTATCTTGCGCTGTTTTATGCAACAGACGCTGCTCTGATGTGCTGCGGGAGCAATATCTCGTGCAAAGTACAAGAAATCCACATCCCAAAATTCCTGTAAGAATCACAATTCCCACAATGACAATCACCAGGATCCCCACATTTTTTGCCCCAGAACCTTTCATCTCATGGTCATGGAAATCTAAACAGTATGGTTCTTCATGCTGGTGTTGTTCGTCAACAGACAAGCAATTTCCATTGAACTTGACAATTCGATTATCTGATGCGGTACTCAAACAAGGAGGCAAACTACCTCGCAATCGATTTTCAGACAAATCAACAAATGCTAGCTTACTGTTGCAGTACACATGGTTAGGAAGGATACCACTAAACATGTTTGAAGCTAGATTTAGATAAGTAAGATTTGGTAGAGAAAAGAGCATGCCAGGAAGCGTTCCTCTAAGCTCATTGGATGAAATATCTAGGTACTGAAAATGTTTCAGTTTGCCGAACTTATCCGGTATTTCGCCCGTAAACGAATTGTTACTCAAGATAGCCATTGCTACTCCTTTTGGTAATGCAGGCAAGGCAGAGTTCAATTTATTTCCACTCAAATTCAGAACACGTAGACTAGTTAATCCGCTGAGATCCGGTACTTTCCCTTCTATATCATTGCTAGACAAAATAAGCTCACCAAGGGAGCTCATCTTCCTAACCGAAGACGGGAATTCGCCTGTTAGCCGGTTGTTCTTCAAACTTAAGGTAGTCAAGTTATGCAACGAATCAAACCAACTAGGGACAGTACCATTGAAAAAGTTACTGTCAAGCACCAAATCCTGAAGCTTCACCATCGTGGAGATCTTAGGAGGAATAGTTCCATAGAGAAAATTAGAACTTAAGTCAATGTACTCGAGTGACGATAACCGATGGATTTTGTCAGGAAGAGGACCCCAAATGCCTAAAGAAATTAAATGAAGCACCCTTAAGCTTGACGATAGCCTTGTAAGTGTGGTGACAAAAGAGTCCAAAGAAAAGTTTTGTGATAGTGTAGCTCCAGGAATTGCGAACCCATCAAAGTGAGTAATCTTAGGTGACTTGTCACCGACCAACTTGAGTTCAGTCACAAGGTTGTTTTGACATGTGAGATTGACACTTGGAGATGGAGGCAATGAGCAAAAATCTACACCATGGACATTCCATATTTCAAGCTGCTGGGGGTATTCTAAATGTTTCCTTAGCTGAAGCAGGACTTGAGTTTGTGAGGATTGAAGTTGATGTGTACCTAAGATGAGAAAACTCCACACCGTGTAATGCAGTAGTAGCAGCAGTAGTGTGACTGGTGACAAGCTAGAACACCCCCCCATGTTAAGATTTTTGCTCTCTTCTTGATCACTATGAAAACTTTATAAGTCAAAACATAGCATGACGGACAGGAGTTGATTGAAGGTGTAGTGTAGTGTGTGGTTGTCTTTCCAACAAAAGATCCTGAGAAACGGAAGAACAGAAAAAGACTGCTAACTTAGGCTTTGTGGTTTTGTGTGAGACTCTGGAAATGTGGGTTTCTTGAGATTAGTGCATTAATAAGCACTACCACATGGTACAATTCTCTCTTAAACTTAAATCTAGCTGGAGGGACATTTATATATATTTATTTTCTGTAAAATCGGACCACATGTTTATAATGAATGAATTATTGCTTATTTGCTAATCGCTAGCGACGGAATCCAAGATAACTTTATTATTTTACAAATCATTGTTTTTATATTTTTAAAACGCGAAAAGACGTATTAGTTTGTTTTCATACAGTATATAAAGCTCGTATAGGAACGCTTATAACGTGAAAAGTAAGCAACAATTGTAGGGACTAAACGTTTTTCTTAGCAAGCAATCATTTAGATTAATATATGTTTTAATGTAGTTATTAAGAAACTGAAAAAATAAATAACTTTAGATGTTTTGATGTACTCGTTAAGTAATCATTTAGATTAATAGATGTTTTGATGTATTTGTTAAGCAATCATTTATAATTTTAGAAAAAGTAACCTTAAAGAATTTATTTTCAGTAAATTAATAAATATTTTGATGTACTTGTTAAGAATCTTAAAAAAAAATAGAGGTTTCAATTTCATACTTTTTGTTAATGATAATGTATTTTAAGAAGAAAATAAGGCATATAAAAAAATGTTCTTATTTTGTATTTTAACAAATATCTCAAACCACCAAAGCATATTCCAATTAAAATAACCTTGATATAGTAAGCACTTGGCAAATGTCACATAAGTGAGCGAGTGTAATAAGCTTTTATTACTATTTATCAATTACTTGTAAAAGAATATGTATATGATTAGTAATAAAAGCTACCAGCTCCGGGTTAATAACTAGCCTAGACCGGTGCATGGTACAACGGGTTTATGGGTGGTTAAATTTATAGCATTCACCGTATGATCTACTGGCCAATAGGCATTCGGCATACCATGCAAGACTGTCCGATAAGTTGTTTTTATCTTTTTTTCTACTGTGCTATAAGCAAGGACACAGTGATCTAGAAATAGATTCCATAAGCAAGCTAAAAAACACAAGGAACACATCATTTTTTATCTCTGTACTCCTTAATGTACGAGTCATCAGACGTCGGTTGCTCAAAACCAGCCACAAGGAAGAATAAACTTTTCCCCTTGAAAGAGATGTATCCAGAATTCGCATATGTCCACCCCTTCTTTCTTCAAATTGTGCCTGACATCTTCGTTTTTGGAGGGGGGGATATATATGGCCTAGAAATACTTTCATAAAAGATTGTTATGAAGGCGGCCGAGTATTGGTTGAGTAACTAAATAAAAGAAATTTTCAACTTCCTAAATATATATTTTCTTTTCGTAAAATATATAATCGTTATTAAAATATGAAAATTTCTCTTTTTCTTAGTAAGTGATCATAATATCCGTAAAAGGTTATCATTTGCCTCATAAAAAGAAAAAGCAAAAATCGTTTTCCTTTTGAAAAGAAAGCTGAGATGCTTTTGCAATTGGGCAGGGAAGAGAAATCCATAAAGTTAAATTAGAAGATGATATCTATCCAATTATGTATAAAGATCAAAAGATATCATTTGCCTATTGAGAGGACAGAAAAAGCACTTAGAATAAATCAACTTGAAAATAGAAAATGGAGTACGATTGCTCAGTTTCAAGCATTACATCACATATAATTTAGTAGATAATTGAAGGAACCCCACCAGGGCTGCTATTTAAAATAGATGCCTTTATTTTTTTTTTTTTAAATAAATAAACGTACTTGCATCAGGAATTTCACGTGGGAGCGGGTTTTCCAAAACTCAATATTACGTAAAAATTTCAATACTAATAATAGAGTACGTGAATATATAAATAACATGTAAATATTAATAAAATTTTAATACGAGAACAAATAAATAGTAATTATTTAAAAACTTAATTTTATAAAAAAAAGTTTCAATAATAGTAACATGCTACAAAAATAGATAAATAATGTAAAAATATTAATAAGTTTCTAAAATCTGAACACATAAATAGTAATTCTTTAAAAACTAAACACTATTAATAATAGTTGTACGCCATTCATGTAAAGTATCAACACAATTAATTTACCAACCGAATAACGCATGAAATAATATTGAAAGTCGGTATTAAAATTTATGACTGGGTAATAAAAGACCGGTTTATTTTCCAAGAAGAAGCATAAAACTGCATCCCATGAGCACGATTAGAAAAAAACCTCTGAGTAGAGCAGACCCGACAGAATAAAGAAAAAATATTGGTAAGCCTCGGGACTTGTGAGTGCAGCTCTACGATAAGTCAGACAGCCTGTCTTAGCATTTGATGATATAAAATCACAATCCCCTATTATCTTTTGTCTTCGCAATTTAGCACTTGGATGAATTCACATTTTACAGATTTACTCACTTTAAGAATTTAATAGGTGGGCCTCTAGACAATTTTGAGGTAAGAGGATATAGATTTTTCAACGGACACGGACAGCAACTGAGCATCAAACCTCATATTACCAGATATTCAATTACACGTTTGGTGTTGCTCCTGTCAAAATGACGTCTTCTTATGTAAGTGGATCCTCTTGTCTTCGTTTATGCAGATGCATTACCGCATAAGTTGATCCGATTTCGTCTCTAAGTAATATGACAAATCCCACTTGACATCTATTCTTAAAATATGCATGAATCTAGGTAACTTTTCCAACGATAGGACTGCCAAAATTAGCTAGCCCCTTGGATTCGAATCCACTAATTGTATAAAAATCCTCGTTTCTAGTCATATTTTCATTCCTCTCTCTTCCATTCACTAACAACACGATACATATTCCATACATTTGAATGATTGGTAATAGCGACGGAAATATGATTGAAGACAAGGGATTTCCATTCCCATGGATATATCATATATTCTGTATATATATTGGGATGTAATCAAGATGGATTTAAAATGAGTTTTGTAAAATCCAAATCTATTTTTATAAGGTTTAATAGAGCTTTATAAAAATTTATAACATCTTTATCTTTTATTTCTAAAATCCAATCCTATAAAGTTAAAAGGATAAGGAGTTTCATGAGTTTTAAATAAGATAAAAAAGAGAGTATAGTGCAAAGCAAAGATTAGATTAAGATAATATTTACTAACTTATATAATGATAAAAATTGAAAATCAAATATATTGTAAAATTTAAAATTTATATAGGACGTGCATGATGAATAAATTAAAAATAAATATTTTTATAAATATATTTTTTTACTAAACCAAGTTTCTTTTTAGGTTTTTTTTTTAATCTTAAAATGCAATCATAAAATTAATTATATTCCAAAATTTGATCCTAAACTTTGTAAAATAATGACCTATAGGATTTTTATCCGGTTAAACGGCTATTCAGTTCCATTCCTACGTACATACGTTTCATCCGTCATGCTATGTCGAGTATAGAGCATACACTTCATCAAGAAAACGGAAAAGCAAATGAAATAATGCATGTATGGCCCGGCTTACAAATAATTGCTTAACTGTTTCTCTTCCTTAGGTCTTTCAAGCCATAAATGCGACAGAGAAATCTATCCACCAGAAAAGATATATGTCGTACAACTTAGCAGGCCATTGCATGAGGCTTGAGGGATTGGAAAGGGCCAAGAGCCAAGGGGTACTACATTGCCAGTTAATCTTAGCCACATCTTTCCTCGTTGACCCTACCATAGGTAGTCCATGTGCAGGTAATTTGATGCATTTTGACTGCTGGACTCGAGGTAGGTCAGCCAAAAAGAAGCAGCATTATTGCATATGAAGCTAAGTGAAGAGAGATTTATTCACAAAGTTATATGCACTTAAATTAAATGAAGTATTTTTTACATTAATTCGACTGACTCTTGTTTTAGGTAATTTTGAATTCCTTGCAAGCCGTGCTAAGCTCATCATGAATAGTTTGCGAGCAACAGGATAAATGCTATTAAAATGTTTCAACTTTTGTTTCTTAGCAATTTATTGTCTATATTTTATATTTATGTAATTTTTACAAGTTACAAAATAGGGTCTTTAATAAATTGTAAACTTATATGTTAATAGTGTCGAGGAAACACTATTTCACAATTTTCAAAAACTTACGATTGTTAAATTACACAAATATAAAGATATATGTACTAAATTATAAAAAACCGAAAATTCAAACACTTCTACAATATTTATTTTCAAATAAGACATATGTGCTTACTTGTTTGTTTTTACCTTATTTTTTTGATAACTCATAATAATCTTTATGAGTCATTTTCATAAGCAGCTCATCATTACCCACCGCTCCCATCCCCATCATAAAATTATTGATCCAATCAATATAAACTGGCATCCCCATCCAAAGCCTTGACGGTGAGCCCTTGCTAGCTTTGTTTTCTTCCACCAACTGTATAGTTGCTATGTGGCCCATTAACTTTCTTTCCTCTCCCACAGTCCCTCCAATAATAATGAATGATGAAGAAGATTTTTCAATTGGAATGCTATAAAACATTTGCCGTTTGTATTAAAAATTAAACTAATTCTTTTTTATTAAATAAATTATTTAAATTGTTTGTATTTGTATCTTAATTCAATCAAATCCTTTATTTATTTTTAAAATGAGCCGTTCTTCATGATTTTAGCCTCTAATCTAATGGATCATGGACCACAACATGTAATTCGGTCGCATCCAATTTCAAGGGTCAAATTTTTCAGTTCATATTTTATCATGACTTGAATATGCTTATTTCAATATAAACTTATAGTAAAACTTGCCGACATGAAGTCATCAGCTTCATTATCTTTAATTAAATTGGAAAATATACGAATTTAGTCTTCGACCTTCGACTACTATAGTATTTGAGTTATTGACCTTTTATTTGTTGTATTTAATTTTTTAACATTTTAAGACTTTTCTGTTTTAATCCTTTTATTAAATCCAATGAAAATTTTATCAATGGTTGATATATGTCAACTTCTTATACACCAACAATTATTGATTTAACTTATTATCATTATTAAGTTATATTAAATTAGATAATAAGACTTAAAATTGAAGACAGGGAATTAAAAGAAATTGTCTTTTACCCGTTCAAATTTAGGATCAACTTGAATTTGGTCAAGTTGTGTTGTGCAAACCGGATTGAGTAAACTATCCAAATATCATAAAACCAAAGTCCACAATCAAAGGGAACGAACCGTACGGCTACCTGTAGCCCAAATGCCATCCGTGGGTTGTGAACTTAACACGAGGCTCGCTCCAATCGGACCACACTTTCATTACTGCATCGGCCTATGTCGCGAGGATTGGGCCAGACCCAGATAGAACCTAGTTTTGACGCCTGTGAGTTGCGAATTTCAATTTGAATTCGTTAAAAAATAAATAACTAATAAAAATAAAACCTAATAATGGATGCTCAACAATTGATAAAAGGGGAAATAAAGGGCTTTTAATTAGAGCTCAATGTGTGGTTACTATCTTACTTAGTGAAATCGTTTTTCATAAGCCAAAAGGACTTTGTTTTTCCTAGCAGCCAATCTTTTGGTAGCTGTTAGTAGACAATTTTCTAAGTAACTAAACAGGATAAAACTTGGCATACCATAATTTATTAACAAAACAAGTCTACTCTGGTATTAAATAAACATTCCTTATTAATGTGGAGAAATCCCAAGATTTTTACCCATTTTATTTGATGGTATAAAAATCAGTAAAATCTCCTAACCAAAACCCAAATACAACACTTTTTTTTTTTTTTTAATTTTCCAAACAACACTCATCACTATCACTAACACCACCTCATAATCACCACGTTGATTTATTATTACCCTCATCATCATCATTGTCACTAACACCATTAATATGACACTAGCACCAAGTCGTCACCACCATCACTTGTATCATCACTATGATGCACCTTAATTACTATCATTACCACCTTAACACTTTTAAACACCACCACTACTACCTTTACCATTACACTAAATATCACCATAATTACCATCGCATTACTGATGTCTTTGTCACACCATACCATCATTATCATTACTAGCCCAACATAACTATCACCCTATCATCATAATTGCTACTATTACTGGACTAATGTATGCTACTATCACCATAATGGTGTTATGCAAGATATAACGGGTCAACAATGGTGATAGTATGTAGTGATAACAGTAATGGAGTAATAACAGTAGTGGTCATAACAAAGTAGTGAGATAATGTTGTAAAGATAAAAGTAGGTAAAATAATATTGGATAACATAAAATGGTACAACTAACGAAATCATTATTTTATTATAGTAATTATGTATAACCAAAAACATACAACACAAAAAAGAAAAAAAAAAAAAGAAAAAAACAACCTATATTGTAATGCACAACCTTATTATAAGAAACTTGTGATGTATTGTTGTCATTGTATTATTATGCTATTTTCCTTATCCTATATAACTGTTTTTGTTGGACCATAACTAAGGTGGGATAGCTTTATTTCATACATATATAAAAACATGAGCATACGAAACTCAAAAACCAATTACAATCTTGATACGAGATATCAAATCTCTCCTTTAATAACACTCATTTTCACAAATTAAAAGCAATTGTATGTCAATTTAAGGTTTTTATCACTTTAATTAGAAAAATAAGAATTTAGGATTGATATAACTCACAATCACACTTAAAGACCAAAACATTGATATTACTTGCAATGAATTTGACAATCAAATCAACAAATAGTCGCCACAATCTATGAAATATAGATTAATAAGACTAATTGGAGAGTAAAATCCCTCACACTACACTCACAAAGGTCTCACTAATAAAATAAACTCAACAATTGCCTAAAATTATGAAAATAAGATTGAATTTATACTAACCCTAATGTAATGGCAAAAGTATAATTATAATAAAATTAAAGAAAAGTCCTAACAAGATGGCAATCGTGTTTATGATCAGAGTTTGTACAACGTGATCTTTGCTTGTGACCTTTGCCAATGATCTCATGTGATGCCTCCAACAAACATAGATCATGCCTTATGATCCTTGCCTATGATCTCCTTTGTGACTTGAACAAACTCCGCACTTCAAAATGGTTCACACTTAGGGTTTGCAACATATAAAAGCAACTTGTGATCTTCTTAAGTTCTACTTCTCTATTCTAATTTTCAATTACAACTGAGCTTATGCAAGTTTAGTTACTCATGCCCTGAAGCATGTGCATGTGTCCTTACCTTGCTTCCTACTCGCGACTTGTTCTTCTCAATTCTTGGCTTCGAAGCTAAATTTTCTTAGCTCCTTATCTTCCTATCATGTGGTCTTGGTCTTCTAACTTCTAGATGGCATTGATCCTAAACCCTATTCCCGTAAAATCCACATCAATGATAATGAACCATCTACTCTCTATTAAAGAATTCTTGTAAAGGAAACTTTGGTTTAATATATTTGTATCTTATCAAATAGATAAAGAGTCAAAGACCAACTAAACATACAACAATAACCTATATACGTAAGAAGTAAGTATATTAGTCATAATTGTCTCTCTAAAACCTATAATTCTCATGGTCTTTCTCATAACAACTATCATTTTTCTCTCCACCATAATATAGCTATATCAGAGATAATCATAATAGTCACTATCTCTAAAATCACTTGAAATAAAACCTAAAAGAGGTGAGCAACAAAAATCCCTATGAAATTATTACATGTACGTATATGTGAATGATAGTCATACACAACTTAATTATTTTAATGTAGTTATCAATTAAAAACCATGCAGCATATTTTATTATTCATAATTAATCACAGTTTCATAAGCACTCTTACTAAAAACAAGACCCTTATAGTCAATTTTAAAAGTGTAGGCCCATTCAACAAACCTCCCCTAATGAGGAAAAAAATAAAGTGTAGAGATATTTATATATCATACCCCAAATCCTAAAAGGTAATCATGATCTACTACAAATCCTACTTAAATAGAGACTTTTTCCACTATTTTCATTATCTTTGTCTAGTTTACTTTTGCAAAGAGATTATTAGTTTTGTCAAACATTCGCTTAGTAAACTAATTGTTATTTCTTATCAAGTTCATATTTTGAAAACATTCCTTAGATTAGGATAACAAAAACCTTTTAATAAAATCCCATTATTATCATATCATATTATAAGTCAAATAACAATCCAAACATAAGCCCATAAGATATGGGAGTCTAATAAAGATCAGAGTCCAAAGTCCTTACTCTAGAGTCTAGATACAAATAAGAGGATCAGTAAAGTCTGGCAATAAAATCCATCAGCAATAATAAAATCTAAAGGAGAGTATGGTCTAACTAAATATGATACAACAAAAGAATCTAAGCATCCTTGTTTACAGCAACTATAATTAGCCAAATCCCCAATATACAAATCGTAACCAAGCCTATCATGAGAAAAATCAATGTACAAGTTATCACTTAAAAAGCTAAAATTCAAAGGAGTGGTTCATGAAACTTAATACATAGTAGCTACACAAACCCTTTAGATGATATCATACGTGTGCCTAATTCTAGTGTAGCAATCAAGATTCATAAAAATAATTAGTTTATTAAACAAGTAGTGTGGTTCAAAGGAGTTTGAACCCTACTGCAACAACTAATCAAGGGTTAACAAGAATATTTAAGTCATCATATCTAAAACAAAAATTAAATATAAAATGTTATATAAATAGGGAAGAGAGGATTGTAGTTTACTTCAACAAGACGTGGAAACCGCAGAGGAAAAAAAAAAGGGAGAGAGAGAGAGAGGAGTGGGGGGTTTTAAAACCAACATTTTCCTTTATATGTTTAGTTTAAAGGTTGAGTAATTACAAAAAAAAAAGATCCTTGACACTCAAAATAAATAAATAAACTTGAAATAGACAAATATAATTTAAAATTAAAAGAAAGCTAAGTCTAAGACTTTCCATTCATTATTTTAATGTAGTCGATAAAGAGAGGGAATAGGGGATTTGAAAGAATTGAGATTTATAATTCATATTAGTATCTTTTCTCAAAATCTTACTTAAATGTTAACAACTTCGTAAGAGAGGATTTTTTAAAAGTTGTATAAATTTACCTCAAAAATTAAGTATTGAAATCATTAAAATTGGAAAAAAGTATTATAAAGAAAGTAAGGTTTAGGATATTTCAGCTTGACTTTTCACTCATTATTTTGATATAGTCAATAAGGATAAAGAATTGAGTTTTACAATTCATATTAGTATCATTTTCTAAAATCTTGCTCAAATGTTAGCTTATTCTTAGGAAAGAATTTTTAAGGTAATATAAATTTGCCTCAAAAATTAAGTATTGACATCATCAAAATTAAAAAGTTGGTATTTAATTAAGAAAGATTTTTTTTTTTTTAAATAGAAGTGTTGTTATTATCAAAAAGAGAGAAATCATTGAATTCCTCGTATTGGTATGGAGTTTGAAATAGAGAATGACACATAGGCATTATGTGTTTACTTTAAAAATAATGTGACAATAAAGCTAGCAAAAATAGAAGGCTTACTTTATATAGATCTGTATGTGTTAAAAAAGCTAAGCAAAGTAAAGATAAGAGAAATATACTAGTGAAAAATCAAATAGCCAGAAAAAAAAAAAAAAAAACCAACTGTCTTGTAAAGATGAGTTCTATGTTTATTCAAGAGAAAAGAAAATATCGACTATATGATCTTAATATTGAGGATGATCATGCTCTTCATCTTCTATAAACAATTTATATAATCCCATCACAAAGAAAGCTATTGAATGCATATGTTTAGCAAATGATTATGAACTTGGAACTAAACAAGTGTATGAGCTCCTAATACGAGAAGCTAATGGTAGAGAGATTTTAGACATACTAAGTTAACCTAAAAGAACTATCTTTAAAATAAAAGATAAAAGGATTTGATATATGAAGAAGTTAGGGTTATATTTAAATATTTTTAGCAATAGTTACTAGAGAATCCATCAATTTTTAGTGCAATGCCACTAGATTGTCGAGAATATAACAAATATCTTATTGGCTAATCATTTTAGCGATGTGATCACAATTGATAGTACCTTTAGTACAAATAAACAAAACAAACCCTTTGATGTTTTTGTTGGATTTTACCATGATAGGGGCATGATGATTTTTGGGGCTACACTTTGGTATGATGAGACAATTATATCTTTAAGTAGGTTACTTCATACATTCCAAAAACACAAAAAGGAAAAATCTTTTAACAATATTCATCAACTAAGATCTAAAGATAGCAAAGGCATTAAGAGAAACAATGCTAGAGACTATCCATATGCTATACACTTGGCACATAATGAATGGTATCAAAATTTAATGAAAGATAGATCTTACTTTTTATCAAATTTTGAAGCTTATATATATATGAGTTAGAAGACCAACTGGAATTTGTAAAAGCATTAGTAGAAAATAGAAATAAATAAAAGATAAAAGGTGATAAGAAATACATAGTTAGAAGATATTTTTGCTTTGAAGAAATAACAGGCTAAATACTATATGAAAAATACGGTAACAAAAGAAATATGATGTACACAATTAGGTGAAAGATCAAATGGAGATTTGAAAGATCATTTAAGATCAAAATGGATCTTTTACAATTTCCAAGGCATTATGAACAAATAGTAAATGGCAAATGATATAATGAATTGCAAGCTAAATATGATTCTAAGCAAAAGTTGTTATGCAAGCTGAATATGATTCTAGGTAGAAGTTGTTAAGGATAGAATTGTAAAAGTCTCTCTTGTTAAGGTAAGTAAAGCATATTTATACTCCAAAAATATGGAATTCCTTTCATTAAAGCTCCACTACATTCATTAAGCAAAGAAATGAAATTGAATCTTCCCATAAGTATATAGTTAGGATAATTGATAAAAGAGGAAATTACAAAGTATTACATAATCCATTAGGTAGAGAGATTTCATATAGTTGTACATAATTTAGAACATTTGGAATTTTATGCTATTATGTTTTACATGTGTTTGGATATTAACTTTGTACCTCAAGAATACATCCTTAAGTGTTAGATAAGAGAAATAAAGAATAATACAACACAACACTTGAATGGAAAAGCTATACAAGAAGATAGTCGCTTTATTATGAAGTAAAGGTATTGAGAAATTTGCTCTAGGTTGTTAAATTAGTAGTGCAATAATCAAAATATTCAAATGGCTTTTGTTTTACTTAATAACATTTTAAAAGAAGCTAAAAAGCAAATTGAAGAAATTTGTGACAATTACATTGAAGTGAAGAGTGATAAAAACCTGAAAGATTTATTGCTTGTAAAAAAAAAAAAAAGCTTTATTGATGATCTTTTAGAAAGCGAAAAGGGTTTTGGAAAAAAAAAAAGAGTCAAATAAGGTAAAAAAACATTAAATTGGGTTAAAATCAGATAATAAGAGGAAAAAAGTTGTAATCGATAAAAACTCAAATAAATAATTATACATACATAAGCTTTTGATTCATAATTTTTGCTTCATAATTATTATAATACCTCATTACTTTCTTTTATGAAGCATGAACAATTATCATTTTCTAATACTAAAGCTAATACTCAAATTTGATGTTCAATAGATGAGGTTGTTTATGAACATTTTATTTATTTTTCCTAAAGGTTTTTTTCCTTATTTTGCCAACTAATGTACTAAGACTTAATATTAGGTAATTAAGCAGCTAATCAATTTCTATGAATGAGATCCAAATGATAATGGAGGTCATAGGACTCTAATAAGTTTTATCCAATTACTAATAGCAAATTTACCATTAAAGTACTTATAGTTTCTTTTATTTTCTCTTTCACTATAAAATCTTAAGTAGCATTTAATTTGCTTTAATAAGGTTTTACTAGCCCATCATGTCATACCAATAGTTTAGTAAGTAATTGAAGTTTCTCAATATTCACTTTTTAAGGTAAGTTATGGGGTTTCTTACAAGTCTATGTTTCTTCTCCACTAATAAAATGTTAACAAATATTATTTGGCATATTGGAAGAAGAAGCTTTATCTATACTCTTAACTTCTCATACATTTCCAATATGTACATTTTTTTTAATAAAGGTTTTTGCAAATATATGTTTCTTTAAGGATGTTTTTATTTCTTTAATTTAATGGTGAGATACTTTAACTTCATTTCATTATATCTCTAGTGGATTATTACAAACAATACTTCTCCCCCTCCTCTCTCTCTCTCTCAGTTACTCATGTTAAAATTGAATATATTTTAGGTGGATTGTTACTAATAACATATTCTTTTTTTTTTCCCTCCTTTAAAGGCATTAATATAGTCATAGATGATACACAAATTTTGATTATTGATGTTCACTTTTTGACATAAAATCATCAATCCAATGAACTTATATTGAAATTTAATCGATTTTAGTATCATATAATATTCTTAAATTTTTACATGTCATTCTTAAGCTACAAAATAAAAACACAAGAAGGAAAAAGAAAACAAAGATTTAATAAGAAGCAATTAGATTTAAGATGAAGTCATAAAAAGTAAAATTATTTCCATTCACTTTAAAAAAAAAAAATTCATACAAATGATGTTTAACTATACAAATTTTCTTAACAAAAAGAAAAAAGAAAATTTTAGCATAATACAACAATCAACTATTAATCTAGCACAAATCAAATCCCTTTCCCTCATTCCCTTAAGTTCTTCAATAAGCATTATCAATTCATCTAAATACTTGCTATGGTTCGTCTACATGAGGTTGAGCATGGTGAAATTATCCTCTAATGCACTCAAAATTTTGAATTTCAAAGATAAAGCAAACTAATCCTTCATCGTTAAAACAAGATCTTATGATCAACCTCTAATTGCATGTATATTAATTCAGAAATAACTTATTAGTACTTGGAAGCATCTTAATTCCTCAAATTCTCTCTTTTTCAAACCAAACAAACGAATTAAGAGTAAAGTTTACTTGCATCCTTCAAGCTCTCTCTTTGCATCCTTCAAGCTTTCTCTACTATTTGCTTTTTTACATCTAAAAACACCTCCCTAATTGATAGCAAGGACCTATTGTCAATTTTTTTTTTTAATACTTTCATCTTATTCTTGATTAAAACCTACAAATATTGTATATAACAAGCCATTATCTTCTCTGTTTTGTGTTTCCCATTATGACTTAAGCAATCCTAATGATTTTTATACCACAATTTCAATTCTAATTGTAACTTACCATCTCATTATCATATAAAGTGACATCCTTCTCCTTGTATTGAGTGCCACAACTTTGACTTCAACTAAAGGAATTTCCTGAATCTAAATATATGTATACAATAGTAGTTAAAATTATAGAGAAATTAATTACCATACAACAAAATTACTTAATAAAAAAATCAAAATTCAAGTCAATGGAATTACAAAGAAGCATGGAACTATCATCAACCATACTAAGTACTACAATCTATTTAAATAACATGCCCTCATTAACTACTCCCTAATCAAGAAATTAGATTTCTCTACTTTTCTACAACTGGGAATTAGTGATATTAGCATATAACAATATCGACCTAATCACCAACTATACTCTCAAGAACTATAACTGGTTGAGAAATTACATTTTGTAACTTTCCACTAACTCAAGTATGGTTTTGTTTTATTTTACAAGAGCATTGCAAACTGGGTTTTCTTGAAATAAAGTTTGGAGGTAAAAAGGTTGAATGGAATAAGTTGAATTAAGATTTGAAATATAAAGAGGGGCATGGAGAGGATTTAGGTCATACTTGAAGTAAATTAGATAAAGAGGAAAGGAGAAAGTAAGTGATGGTTTGGAATTTGTTTTAAGGATAAAGGATTTCATAAGGAGTAATGAAATGCAAATGAGAGATGTAGTTACGTATTGCAAAAAGGTAAAGAGTATGAGGGAAGCAATGTTTTAATTTGGACTATTGGATTTTAATATCTAAGAGGGAAATGGGAAATTCAAAATGCTAGGGGATAGAAATGAGTGAATGGTTGTCATTTTGGATTATTTATCTAAGAGTCTCTATTACTAATCATGGCAACATATTGGAGACCTAAATGAAGGAAAATTAAGGAAGCTTAAATCTAAAGGATCCCTATCCAATTTAACTCGACACCTTGAGTGTAAAGCCCTAAATGTGCATGGTAACATAGCAGCCATTACTCGTTCTACTTGAGTAAAATAAAATGACATCAAATTACTAAGTAGGTTTTTAACCAGTTTTTAGATTTCTTGAAATTGTTCACTTACCTTTAAAAATGCTTGAAATTGATTTCTAAAGAAATTTGAGAAAAGAAATAGTTAAAAGGCTTCATGGAAGCACTAAGTAGATGAATAAAGTCGAGGCACAATGGGCCTAAAACATGTTCAAGGTTTTAATACAATCTAAAATAAAGTCCATAAAACAATACAAACTCTAAAAGCCATAGAAAACCTTTATCATGGGATGACTAATTCTCGTCTACTATGTCACTCTCATAAGCCCATAACTCTTGATTGGAGTTACCAATTGAGTCGTAAGTGTAGTCAACATAAAAGTCATCCTCACCTGTAAAAGAACGAAGAGTAAGCTATAAAAGCCTAGTATATAGTGACACAACCACACACAAGATGTTACATTAAACCTAAAGTTTAATAAAATAAGCAATAATTAATATAATTAATTTAATCAAAATCAACCAGTATGTATTACATAGGACTTTGGACATAATGAGGGATATGGGCCCAATGCCTTTGCAATAATGATCAGGGGTTGATAAGAGTAACCTACCTCTATGTTGAAAAGAAAAAATAAAGTCACAATGCAGTGTAAGTAACCTTGTCTAGGTGTTGTCATCGTTATGCAACCCTACTACTCATAATTTATACAAATCAAGTCCTATACCTTCAAATGACTTCTAATGCAACTTCTCTGTACTTATGATGTTCATTATCCAATACATTTTGTCTTGTTAGCAATCCACCTAACCATTTATGTAGACATTGGTGCCTATCTACCATGATTCGTATGGGTTGAGGGTATCATTCTTTGGCTTGCAAGGACCAAGTGCAACCATCATGCAATTATTTAAGCTAAGTTTATATATTATTCTCGTTTATTAATTATCTACCCTAATACACAACACGTAAGTCACCTATACTTAAAGATGAAAAACTTCAAAGTAAAATGCCCTAGGTTGTCAAACTCACAATTTTACCTAAAATTGCCAGAAGATCTGTAAACTTAGAACATAAAGTTAAAACGTAAAAATGTAAGTTTTTACCATGTATGTAAAATAATTTTTAAAAAACTATAAATATGTTATAACAGTTATTAAAAACTTAAAATACATGATTGAGATAAAGAAATTTAAGTTCTATTTTAAAAAGTTCTTAATATATAATCTAACATGTATGGAAAAAGTATACACAAAATAGGAACTAAAATTTTTTTTCTTTTTGAAAAAAAAAGTAATGAATTAAAGAGAACTAATTTTTTCAATTTATTTTAAGTCACTAATTATATAAACTAAAATATATAATTTTCCTTTAAACTTTGAACTTTGAACTTTTCTATTGGAACTAAAACTTGAATGAAGGTTATAAACTTCAAATAAGAAACTAAGAGAGAGTAAAAGAGGGAAAAAAATAGAATAGAACATGAAAGATGATATAATGCACTAGTAATCAATGATTTGAAGAAGCTTTACTATGTTTCTTTTTTTAATTTTTTAGTCCATTCAATTCAGATACGTAGAACGGTAGACTCGGTTAAAAATATAAATTTCTACAAAGTTTAATATGTAACTAAGTTAAAAACGTAAGTTTCTACACAAAAAAAAAAAAAAAAAATTTACGCTCGAGTTAACTTGGAAGAACCTCCTAAAATCGTAAACTCGTAGAATCGCATAAGTAAAATTATGATTTTGACAATTATGGAAACACCACATTCTTAACCAAAGAATTGTTCAAATATTTATGCAATATAAGTCCATTTTAAATTATTAATGATGTATATATATTTATTTATTTATTTATTAGTAGATAACGAGGTTTTTATTATGTTGAACATTTACTTAAGTTTAGGTTCCTTTATATAGCTAAAGCTCATATTTGTTATGGGCCTAAGAGATAAGGCCTGCTTAGCTTTAGGCTTAGGTTGGCCCATAATGTTTAGGTTATTTATTTTATTTAAGTTTAAGTTTTATATTTCATAGACCTATGGTTTAGTAACATCTAATTATTTATCCTTTTAATTAAGGTCTATTTTTTGAAATAGGTCATGAGTTAAGGGTCAATTATGCTTTGTTATGCCAAGATCTTATATCTAAGCTATTTACTCTATTTAGCTTAAGCCTATATGGATCATGAGCTTAGAGGGAAATCCATTTAGTTATTTTAAGCCCATCAACTTTAGTCATGTTAGTTATGCCCTTTATAAAATTCATAAGAATCAACTTTTAGGATTATTGGATAAGTTAGTTCTTGTTAAGCTTCTTATAGGTCCTGGGTCAGTCCAGAGGTTTCATAGGCCAACCCATGTAAGGTCTAACCATAACATATTATTTAGGCTAGGCTTAAATTATTATTTTCTTTTCTTTTTTTTTTTTTTTTTGCCAAAGGCATAAATTATTTTTTTAAAAAAATTGTTTCTTAAGGTGGTTTTTGGTAGGTGGGTTGCAAGCTTACACCTTTATGCTTAAATTTAATGTAAAGCCCATTTTAATAAGTAACTTAAGCTCATTTTTTCATAAATCATTCATAAGCCTTGAAATCATATATTAATTTGTAAAAATAACACACACACATAACATATAAATGGCAATTGACATTGAAAATAATTGTTCCATCAAAACTATTCATCAAGTCCATAATTTAGCATCCTATCATCCTCAATCAACATATTACTCAAATTAACAAGATTAACTCATTAATAAGGACATTATCTTATCAAATTGATTCCCAAAACACTTGATAAACATTTAGGAAAATTTGAAAATATGCTAATATAAACTTACTTAAACTACCTCATTATGCTAAACACTTTATCAAACATGGCAAGTGCTACATCTAAGTCATTTGTTTGCTAAATTGCATGTTATGCAACAAATCACAAAGTACAACATTATGTTTGAGACTCAAATCACAAAACAATCAGGGGAATTAAGTGAAAACCCTAATCATAGTTACTTACAATGTAAAGAAGACAAACTTACTTAACTTAGCTCAACCTACACTCTACTGAAAATCTCCTTAACATTATATTTTAGCTAAGAGTTCAAGATTTACCTTCAAGAGAATCTAGGACCAATTTATGTCCTCCAGGATGGTGCCTTTGAGAATGTCTCCAAGAGTGTCAAAAGGTAATTTTTTTTAACCTAATATTCTAAGTAATACCATCCATTAGCAAGGACCTTAAGAGATTAGGCCTTGAATTTACCTAAATTCGTAAAGTTGAAGATGAAGCTTATCCTTTTCTTTAGGAAGTGATACGAGGCAAGCACACCTATCAATTTTAATATAGTCGGATATGAGTCCGAGTCGATCCCTCAGAGATTTTGAGTACTAATATTAACTTTAGCTTTATTATCTAACCGAAAAATTATGATGAGTTGAATGAATTAAAAATACTGAAATTAACAACTAAACTACTTATGAGACTTAATTACGCAAATTAGAAAGCAATAAAACTACAAACGACTTCAAGTATGCAATAATGTATTTAGGAATTATTTCCCCTAGTGTTTAACATGTAACCTTTTTAAAATATATTCAATTTAGTTTCTATAATTCTTGACCGGAGGGATTCACAATTAAAACTAATATCTTTCTCAAGCATATTAACCCTAATTCTAAATTATTTACCGGAATCCCTTCACTTAGTAATATAACTTAGAATTGCATTAATGTTTAATGAATTCCCACACAAACAATCAACTTTCCGGAAGAATCATGTATCTTATCTCTAAGTATACATGTAATTCTCTTCAATTATGTTAAGATCTAACTACACATGCAATTTCTCAATCAACATGCATAATATCATGTATTGACACTCTAGAATTATCAATCCATAACTAAACGACATAATTGAATCAAGAAAAGATAGAAACTTTCTTGAAATTATAATTCAATTCAAGGGTTACATGAAACCCTAGGTTCCATAATCCTAAATACTGGAATTCTAAGCTATCATAACGAATCTAAAAACGAGTTCCATCAAAAACATAAAATAAAGCATGAAAACCCCTCTTGATTTGATGAACAATCTCTAATCTTGAAATCGATGTCGTTATCGCTTCTTGATGTTGTTTCTCCTTAAGTCTCTTCTTGTCTCTTGTCTCTCCTCTCTCCGTTTCTGTAATGTCTCTCTTCCTTTTGAACCCTAAGATCCCCTTATATATGTGTATTACACGGATTTTATTTTCGTCACCAGACACGGCCTGGGACACGGCCGTATCCCCAGGTCGTGTAACTTTCTGCACAAAGGCAAAATTTCTACACAACTTCAAAATTTCATAACTTCTTCGTTTGAACTCGGAATTGAGTGAAACTTGATTCCTTTTCTTCGTTTTCGAGCCTAGAACGCGTTTAAACCCTAAAATCAACATTTTACTCAATTAAGTATCAATTTCTTTAAAGAAAACCAAAAATGTACGGGAAATGCTATAAAATCACCATATAAAATATGTTTAAAATCAGAGTTATCAAATTTCCCCACACTTGAGCATTTGCTTGTCCTCAAGCAAATAAATCAAAACAAAACTTTCAGGACAAGAAACACTAAACAAAATTTATCACTGTTTAAGAAACCGGTGAAAGAATACACTTGACCCGAAGAAAGGTAAGAAAATCATTCTCAACTAACTTGCAATAATAAAGTCAACCAATTTCATCTGACCATATTCGAATGCTCCAATAATACTTAATACTAGAATTCACTAGTTAATTTATGAAAATCAAAGTTTACCCGAACCATTTAACCAAGGATTCTTAAACTAAAAATTAGATTTAACATCTCGCCAACCGAGAAAGAGTCATAAAAATTTTATCCGTTTGACTAAAATGTATACAATTCTCTCTTCCATCTCACCAAGCACCATAATCTAAAACAAACACATTTTACATCCACTCTTCCTCTGATCATCCCCCTAGCTCATACTTTTGTTGAGAGGTCTTTTGAATTTACTTTATTTAAGCACAATTGTGTTGGTAGCGGGAAAGAATCTCGCTCTTCTGACGGACCAAGACCGATCCATACCAACTTATTTCTTATATTGATAGCGGGAAAGAACCTTGCTCTTCTGACGGACCAAGGCCGATCCATATCAATTTTTCATTAGAATTGGCATTGGGGCTCAATCTTGCTCTTCTGACGAATCAAGACGAATCCTTACCAATTTTTTTTCTATTCATACACTTATTATTACTTTTGACCTCCAACCATTATGATATTTCAAGGGTTTCTCAAAAGAAAAATTTCATTTGTTTGTTTGCTAAAAATTATAGGACTCTTAAAAATTTCTAAGAAAAAGGTATACACAAAAGTAAATTTAAAAATAACTATGACTAACTCTCAACTAGTGATGTTGCTCCAATCTCAAGTTTTAAAATCCTAAGCTAAATAACTCGTAACATTACCTTCCAAAAATTTGACTAATCAATTCTAGTAAAGTATCATAAAATCAATAATAATCAAGATGACATAGTTGATTTCTTAAAAATTAATTGGGTCAAATATGAATAATTGGTCTCCTAAACAGGAACAAATTCATATATATCCCTTCCCCACACTTAAAAACGTACATTGTCCCCAATGTACGACTAAGAAAGCATAACATCAAGATATGAAACAATAAAAACCATCATAGGGAAAAAGGAAATATATGTATTGAAAAAGAAATTAATACTTCCCTGCCAATTGAAAATAAGGTGAAGAAATTCATAACGAGGAAACATCATCATTACATGTCTGATTGCACATGCCTTGGCCAACTAAAAACAACGAAAACAAAATGAATTAAGAAAAGGGATCGGAATCCATCTCCTCATCATCTTCATCAAATGGTGCCTCTGCTATGGTTGCATCATCATCGTCATCACCATCCTCATCACTTCCTCCAACCGCCTCTTCCTCACTACCCTCATCATCCTAAGAAGAGGGAAAATGCATGTACCAATTCACAAAAGACTTAAATGTTGGGTAGCTAAATATGCCTAAACAACGAGGAAGATACAGCATAAACAATGAGGAAAATACAGCATAAACAAGAGAGGACAGAAGAAAAAAAAAAATTTAAAAGAACTTACTTGGATCGGGAACATGAGGAAAAGATGGAGAGAAGATGAAATGTGAAATGAAGTTGTGTGGATGTTTGTAAGTGGTTGAGAGAGAATGTGTGTGTTTGGAAAATATTGTGCAGTGCGTGTGCGAAATCGTGTAGGGCTGGGCAGACATGGGCTGGGACACAACAGTGTCCCACGCCCGTGTAACAATCTGTGTCGTCGTGTCTTACCTGGACGCACACGGGCTGGGACACGACCGTGTCCTCTGCCCGTGTGACTTTTGCTTTTCGTGTATAAAAACTGGACGGACACGGGCTAAGATACGACCGTGTCCCTTGCCCGTGTAACTTTCTGTTCCTGAGTATATAAGTTGGGGGGACACGGGCTGGGACACGACTGTGTCCCCTGCCCGTGTGACATTCTGTTCTACTGTGATGTCTGGACGCACACGGGCTAGGGACACAACCGTGTCCCTCGCCCGTGTAACTTTCTGTGCACGGGTGAAGATTTCTGGGCGCATACGGGCTGGGATACGACCGTGTCCCTCACCCGTGTAACTTTCTGTGCCCACGGCGAGGATCAAAGTTTGGGCGGACACGGGCTAGGGACACAACCGTGTCCCATGCCCGTGTAACTTTCTGTGGGTGGACATTTTTGATCATCTGGATGGACACGGGCTAGGACACGACCGTGTCCCTCGCCCGTGTAACAAAAATTTTTTTTTTTTTTTTTTTGAATCAAGAAAAAGGAACTTAGAAATAATATAACTAAAGAGAAAATGAAAAATTAAAATTAAGAAGGAAAAGACTATGACTAAAAATTGGAAGAAAAATATACGAAGCAAAGCAAAGTTAGATAAAACGGAAAATAAAATGAAGAAAAATTAAAGAACTAAAACATAAGCAGAATTAGACATGGGTTGCCTCCCAAGAAGCGCTTTAGTTAACGTCGATAGCTCGACGGGATACGTCTTCTCATGATTCTTCATCCAGGTGGAGATAGGACTCCTCCTGTATCTCGCTTTCGAACTCTCCATACAAGTGTAAATTTGCCCTTAGGCCATCGACCTTGCCAATTCCATTTCATTGGTGGATAACTTCCATAGTTTCTCTCCTTATCATGCCACTTATCAAATTCATGTAGCCTAAACTTTTTCATCTTGTCCACTTTTATCTTAGATGCGTTTGTCATTGGAAGTTTTGAACTTTTCACCACAAAGGCATGTTCCAAATGATTTCTTGACAATTTTGGTTCCAAAATTGGTGGCTTCTCTTTGAAGGATTTTAACCTAGGATCCTTTGACTTATGGAGTTGATCAACCCCTTTCTTGTCCACAATAGATTCATGAACTTTCATTTGAGCTATCATTTCTGCACAATTGGGGTTGGTTACCAAATTTTCACCTCCCTTTTTCAAGCAATAGCTCGAGGAATCCTTGGCAAACGTTTCCTGCACACATGTAGATATAATGACATTAGTAGCATTAACATTGTGACATATGTCCTTTAGGTCAAGAAATTTGTTCATTACCTCTAAAGTTTTAAAAACTATTTCATCATCCCCGACCCGTAATATCAACTTATGCTCACTAACATTAAAAACAGCTCTAGCAGTGGCTAGGATAACAGTAGTTATACTAATATTTATGCATGTATAATGGTTAAGGAAGGTAGATGGTAACAAAACCTTATCTATCTAATTTTAAGTGCATTTTTTACTAACATTTTAATATATAGGGCATTAGAATCTGTAGATAAAAAATTGGTGAAGGAGGGGGGCTTGTGGCGTAAGCAAGAGTTATGGAGTAATAGAGTTGCGGATTGCTTTCTATTTATAGTCTCAACTTTAGATTTTGTATAAGCAAGTAAAGAGAAATAAATAGACAAAAAGTTAATAGAGTAATGTCATGGTTTATATCTCAATTTTATCGCTTTTTGCAATTACACACCTGAAGTTTCAATTTATTTAGCTATACACCCAATTGAATATTTCGTTGTCGTCATATTTGTTTTAGTTAATTTCAATTCATACCATTAGTTTAGTTAGCACAATTAACAAATGGGATAACTATTCATGCCCTTAAAAAGATCGCACAACCTTTGATGGTAAATGCTGACCATTCTTACGAAATAATAAGTAGTAACCTACTTTAAAAATATGAGTTGCAAGAGTTATTAGTGGCCATCGGTAGTTGCTCATGACCCTGAGGGGGTTGCACAACTCCTTTAAAGTCGTTGATGGCTACCCTATTGGTTTATCTTACTTCTTGGACTAATGGTATAGAGTTAACTGAAATATAGATAATGATAATTAAATTTTTAACTTAGAATATAATTAGATAAGTTGAAACTTCAAGTATATAATTGTAAAAAATGATAAAGTTGAGGAGTAAACCATGACATTATTTCATCAACTTTTCATCTCCTTATTTCTCCCCACTTGCTTACGCAAATTAAAAGTTGAGACCATAAATAGAAAGTAGTTTGCAACTCTATCAATACACAACCACCAAGAACTAATGAATGCCACCATCTTATATGGAAAGGCTTATTAAGTAGACTTACTAAGCCATTTTCAAGTACTTGAAAAATATTTTAAGTATTAGAAACAGCATGATTGTGCCACTTTAAGCCACCACCATTTGATTCTTTAGCTACTTCAACTTTGACCACCACCATCACATGATGAGTTCCATGACTATAATGAGACATCATGGTGGTCGAAATTAAAGTAGCTAGAGAATTGAAAGGTTGTAAATCCTGTAAAGTTATAATCTGAATCATAATTTAGATCTGAGTACCCTAAATAACTCCATAGGTCAATAAGGCCAAATAAGTTAAAAATTAATTAAATTATAAATTTGAATATATTATGAATGAGAAAACTCTAACAATTTTGATTGAAACTTTAATCATATACAAAAACCTTAAACTCTATACATGTGTAAGTACTAGGGATCAAACCCGAACATGATTAAAATCCTAAACCTATAAACATAAGCTTATAAAATATGTAAATGTACCCTAAAAGTAATAGAACACTAATCGAATATGATTACTAATTAACACACGTAATCGCGTAAATTGCTAACAAACGAATAGAGATAACTTCTAAATATTCATAAATGTAAAGAATGATAATTTAATTGATAAATTGATAAATTTTTAAATATTAATCTATGATTTTATAATTTCATATTCGTATATATATGTACTAATTTTATATTGATTTAATTATTTTAAGTTAGTTTTACTATATATGTCATGTTTATGTGTTAAAGTGTACATTAATTTTATATTCCATAATTAGATTATAAATTATTTCAAATATTATCTAAAGTTAAACACACTTTGTTTGAAAAGACAGCCTAATGATTGTTAATATTTCTTTTTTCCCTTTTCCTTTTTTATTTTTTTTTTCTTTTTTCCTTTCTTTTTGCCCTTCTACATTGTTATTGTCCATGTTTTGGCTACTAGTTTATTATTATTATTTTTTTATATTTCAACATGTGTTAGTTGTGAGCAACAAAATAAAGATAAGAGATAAGAAGTGGTTAAATCCACATTTAATGTTTTACCTTATCTTATTTTCTTTATTTTGTTTTGTTTTGATTTTTTTTTTACTTTTTACTTTTCTTCTTTTCCCTTGCAACTGGTTGCACATGTATATACATCTTATAGTTATTTATTTATTTATTTACTTTTCACTTTACAACACATAAAGAAACACATCCACTTTCCTCTCTCCCAACCATCCCTTTCCTTTTCCTTTTGAATCTCTTTCTTCTTCTTCTTATTTTTCTTTGCTTAAGTCATCGATTGGCAACTTACTTCATCACCTATTTCAATAGTATTTTGCATCAAATCCTTAGTGGAGAAAGAGGAGTCCTTAATTTACAATCTTGAAGACACTAAAAAAGAGTATTTAATTAGTATGTATATTATATTTAATTTATTTAGTAATATCCACTTACATGTACTCCTTATTATATGTATTTTGTAGAATTTCTTCTATTTTAGGGATATGCAATGAAATCTATATGTATGGTATTATTCTTGTAAGAAGATTTCATGTGTGTATATTGAAAGATATGTAAAGTTGGTATTTTCTTATTATATGTGATTACATATATATATAGCAATTTAGGTATATAACTATATGTACATATATGATATAATTAAATATGTAAACATATAATATATAGAAATATATGCAGATATGCGTATATAGTATGTATGATTATTTATTTTCATTTTCTTTATATATATACATATGAATATGCGTCTAACTATATATGTATATGTATAGTGTATAATTATATATGTATAGTATACATATGATTAGTATATAGTATATTTAAGTTTATACTGTGAATTTACATATGTATATATGTATAAATAAGATAAGAGAACATAAGTATAAATGTGTATGTATAAGTATAAAAGTACGTATACTAGTGGTATAAATAAGTATAAGTATATGTATATGCCTAAATAGTATATGTAAAAATATACTAAATTACTAAATCCTTAATTAAAGTAATAATATATACATGTATGCCATGAGCTTAGAAAGAGAAAATAGTTTAATTTTCAAAATTTAGTAAATTATGATAATAGATATATGTATAAATATTAAGTAATGTTACAAAATTGGAAAAAATGCAAAAATTAGAAGAGTCCATAAAAGGACATGTAGACCAACCAGGTGTTGTTACATCAGCACCTTGTACCTATAATTAAATTCATAAATAATAATAATAAAATAATTAATTAATTAGGAAATTATAAAAGTAGTAAAAAGTAAATTAAATAAGCATTTAACCTTAAAATAGTAAAATAAGTAATAAATTATAAAATAGGCTTAAAAATAAGAAAATTTCAAAAATATAAAATTTGGAAATTTATTAAATCATATATTCATGAAGAAAAGCTTAAAATAATAATTTATAATTATTTAAGTCAAAATACTAAAATTTGTAACATTTTTAGACTATAATGACAAATGCGAGTTATAACGTTTAAAACGGACCCTATTATGTAAAAATACATCCAAAAATGATAAAAATTAATTATAAGTTCATAAAAATTACAGTTAGAATGAAAAAGTTATACGTAACTAAAAATTTAAAATAAACTACGAAAAATAAGTAAAAAAATTAAGTTAAATTATGTTTATATCATACTTCAGTCACGGTGGAAAACTAGACAAATAATAATAAATATTTAGTTAAGTAAGAAATCTAACTTCTCCGAATACTTATAAGTTTTATTATATTTTAGGTACCCAATTATAGAGTTTTGAAAATCCCAAAGGCATGAAGAGTGGGCATTAATCCAGGTAAGGAAGTTCTGATGATTTGTTATTTACGTGTTATTTGATATTTATATATTGCTTGTTGGTTGATACCGATTGTTTATTGAATGATTGATTGATTGCTTTGTGTACTATTATCCGTATGGTCACCTTTTTAAATTAGTAAATATAACTATCTAATCAAAATAACCAGCAATATTGGTTGTATATCTATGACTTAATTGGTATATTGGTAAAGAATGCTAACTTTATAGATATTTGAGAAAAGTAATTTTAGAAAACCTTTTTTCAATTTTAAATATATTTTTATATGATTTCTGTAAGGCTTCGTAATGCCTATGAATGATGTTTTTATTGTTGAGACAAAACAAGCATGGTATCTCAAATTGATTGCAAAGAAACTCACATATTCGTGCCCATGAAGTCTTGAATATATTTGATAGTGAGATGACTCACTTTATTATACCCGAAGGGCCTTAGATATGGTGGATTGCTTTAGTTGGGGTTCACTTATTTAGATTGATATTTTTTTCTTGACTAAGGTAATGGTCGAGTGTCTTTTGGAGGGATGATACTCCCAAGCAACCTTATGCGGTTAAGGTGGGGTGGTGCTTCGTACAAATAAGTATGGAGAATAATAGATGTGTAAACAGCATAAATCTATACCTTCTATGGTTTTAGATTCTCATGGATGTGTTGCTTGCATTTACTAAGTATGCATTCATTCTTTTGTAAACAAACTTACATGTGTGTTAATAATTTTGATAACTTACTTGAATGGTAGTGATGAGAAATTGACTCACTAAGTTATGGCTTACTCATTTCCCTATAGTCTCTTTTACAGATTTATTTAAGTTATGACTCAGATGAATTTTGAGCATTGAGTGCAAATGGAAGATACTTTCGACAATGTCAGGGTTAATGGAAAAGTGTATAACTAGTACAAAAACAATTTATGTAGATAATATTTGTATATTAGAATTATGAATAATTTAGTATTTCTTATAATTTATCAAATTGAATTACTTTATCTTATTATTTAGTAAGAGATACCGATTCTCTACAGTTTTGAAGAATTGTGAAATATTGAATATCTATAGTTATTTATATTTTATGATGAATTTATAAATTAATAATTAGAAATTGTAATAATAAATTAATTAGCGTTTTGTAATTTCTGATTTACAAAATGATTTTTATATCACGGAAACACACGTGATAGAAAATTTTGGATAATGTTACTAAGCCCTCCTTAGAGTCATGATAATGATAGTAGCTTAAAGTGGTATGATCAGGTTGTTTTTAACAGTTATAATATTTTTCAAGTTCTAAAATATAACCCAATGCAATCTACTTTATAAGCATTTTCTTTTAACATGGTGGTGTTTAGTGGTTCTTTATGGTTGTAGGGCAATAAAGGACGCCAAATAGATTCTATTTATAGTTTTAATTTTGGATTTGCGTATGTAAGTAAGGAGAAACAAAGAGACGAAAAGTTAGTTTTACACTTATTATTCATAGAAAAAATGGAAGGGTACATTTGCAATTGTTGTCCCAGATTATTTATTTCATATATTTTATCCTATATGTTGAAAGATAGAATAAATACTAATTAAGTTAGCTATTAGTAAGTAGAAAAGGGGTGTAGAGCAAGTGGGCTTGATTTGTGTGTGAATGGTTAATATATTTTGTTACAACAACAACAACAATAATAATAAAATAATAAATAATGGCACATGGATGTACAATTAATAATAATAGATAATTAAATATTAGTAATTCAAATAATAATAATAATTATTATAATAAATAATTTCTGTAGGCATTAAAAATGCTACGTAGGCATAAGCGTAAAAGGACTTAGCTTCCATGTGTCACTTTATAATTAGTTGATATATCCATATACACTAATAGATTTGAACAATATAAATTCATATTAGTATCTTTCTTTTATCTTTTAAAACTATTTTGTTTTATAACTTAAACTAGGGGCGAGCAAGTACAAGGTGTGTAAGATATAAGACTCTATCCGTATCTTATCCCATAAGTACATATTTTAAGTTTTTGTACTTGGAACCTATCTCGTGATATTTTGATACCACTCAATACCCTATAGACCTTATATTATGCAAAATTTAAAGGTATCTTGTGGAACTTATACATTTTTTTTCTTTATCTTTTTAAAAACCTTTTATTAGATGTATAATTAATATCAAATAATAATTATACTATCACTAAACCATTGGTAATATTTTGTATAAATTGCTACTTATTTTGAATTAAAACAATATAAAACTTTGGTAGACAAAATAAATAATATTTCTACAATTGGAAATGTTCAAACTTTTTGGTTAGGTCATATCAATTTTTTTTTTTTGTTTTTTAGTTTCAAATTACAAAATAAAATTTTTATTAAATCATAAAATTATTATATAAACAATATCAAAATTATGAGTGAGTAATTTTGATATGATAAATTAGATAATAAATTAATAATTGAGATATTTTTAAAACTTTATTAGATTAGAGTTAGTAAAAGAAGGACGATGTGGCAAAAAAAAAGAGAAAAAGAAATAGTAAAATAAGAGAGAGGTTTTTACTAAATGAAGAAGAAGAGGAAGAGGAAGAGGCAGAGGAAGAAGAGGAGGAGGAGGGGTTTGGATAATAGATACAAGAAACGTGTAATAGTTTATTATGAGTTGAGTTTTTGTTATTATTTCATTCATGACTAAAAAAAAAGTATTAATTCTTTTCTTTCTTAACATTAATTAATTATTAATACAAGGTGAATAAAAATATTATAGAGCTTGTACTATGTTTTAAAGAATAGGTTTCAATGTATAACGGATTATTTTGTATTTATATTTGTACCTTACCTTATAAAAGCAGAGTCTAAATGGGTATCCTATACAATAAGATTACCCACTCACCTCTGTTTTAAACCTAGTTAATTAATTGTTGTTGTATAATTGGATGGTAAAAGTAACTTTTCTTTTATAGCTAATTAGTTATTAAAATTTGATTTTTATTTAATAAAAAAGATGTTTATAGGATTTTTTATTATATATGAAAAGCTCAAATTCTATTATTAGAAAATGATCACCTTTTCAATTTTTTTTCCATTTTATATAGTTCAAAAAAGACTATCCATATTAATAAGGCAGATTTCTCTTTTCGGTAAGCATTTTTTTTTTATTTAAAGTTTTGGCCATCCGTTTGCTCTTTAGCAAATAGATGAAACTTAAGTACCAAAACACAATATAACATAATCCTTCCTTCCAATATATGCAGACATGACATCGGAAACCCTAAACCCTAATTCCGTTTTCCCTTTCAGTTTGTAAAAACCTCCTTTGCTCTATCCTCCTCCATCTCACTCTTCCTTAGTGAGGTGTAACAGAGCTGGCACATTCTCGCCTTTTCAATGGCTTTATACCTTCTATACGAGTCCGCTTCTGGGTACGCGCTGTTTCAAGCGCATGGTATTGACGAAATCGGTCAAAACACTGAAGCCGTTCGGAACTCCATTAGTGACCTCAATCGATTTGGGAAGGTCGTCAAGCTTGTAGCTTTCGATCCTTTCAAGTCTGCTCTTGATGCTCTTAACCAATGCAACTCTGTTTCCGAAGGTTGGTTCGTTAAAATTTACTTTTTGAGAAAAGGGATGAGTAGTTGAATGTTTTTGTCGTTTGTTTATGGTTTTGTTTTTTCGGGAAAAGTTTTAAGCTTTAAGTTATCGAGCGTGTCTATTATGCACAATAGGTACAGTGGTTCAGTAGCAGTCAAATGCTGCATTACATTGCTAGCTGGAAACTAGAGAGCGTTGTTTGAGGTAGCCGTTTCAATTACGGTCGGGTCCTGCCCTTGTTCGCAAGATGGAGTTTAAAGAGAAGCATGGCAGAATTATATTTTTCCCCCTTCGAGAGGGGTTTGTTACTTTGGTAGTACTAGTTCTTGCTTATGCAAGGTGTTAGCATAAAAAGGATTAAAAATTCTTAAGTATGTATTTTGTCTTTGAGGTGAACCAAAAAATGTTCTGTGAAGGGTAAAGCTTAGAGGGCTAGAAACTGAGACCAGTTGGGAATGAAATTACATCATCATTGTTCATCATGTGGAGTTATCGATCACCATAAGATTTTTCCCGTCTTGATTTTCTTCTTGTATATGCATCAAATTCTTGCCTTCCATTCTTCGGTTGATTCAGATGTAAACATTGTTTTCTGTCCCGGTTTTGGAATTAAACTTTGCCCATTTGCTAGAGTTGATGTGCTTCATATTGCAGAAATGTTTTGGGGATGTTAACTTTTCTTTTATTTTTTTCTTGTTTTCTTTTGTTCATATTGGTCAAGATGAAACTGGTTGCAAATTTAATAATGTGACACTTGTGTTGTTATTCTTGATCTTTTTACTCTCGCTTACTGTATCACTCAGCATACTATTTTCTAGTGGGAGCTTTTCAAATTTATGTGGACCAGTTGTTTACTATTGAGATTTTTTTAATAGGTATCATGACGGATGACCTGAAGAGTTTCTTGGAAGTTAATTTTCCAAAAGTGAAAGAAGGTAAGAAGGCTAAGTACAGTTTAGGAGTTGCTGAACCCAAGATTGGTTCTGATATCCATGAAGCAACCAAAATACCATGCCAGAGTAATGAGTTTGTTCTTGAACTCATCCGTGGAATACGTCTTCATTTTGATAGGTTTATCAAGGATTTAAAGGTTTGCATTATTCTTTTTCGAATTTTGTGAACATATCTTTCATGTGAAGTTTTGATATGCATGTAAGAATACCATAAACTTTTCTGCGTCTTCCTCTTCATTTAGCCTGGGGATATTGAAAAAGCTCAGCTTGGTCTGGGTCACAGTTATAGCAGAGCAAAGGTCAAATTCAACGTCAACCGAGTTGACAACATGGTCATCCAAGCAATCTTCCTCTTGGATACTCTTGACAAAGATATTAACTCCTTCTCAATGAGAGTCAGGTTTGTTGATGCAAAAGCACCAATATTTCTGTTTTATTAATTATATTATCTTGGTCTGCCAGTGTTTCACCATGTCTAGATTGCATTGTATATGCGAGAGGGGTTACTTACGATTTTTGTCATTATCCTACACTTCATCTTTATTGCTTTCTGCAGAGAGTGGTACTCCTGGCATTTTCCTGAATTGGTGAAGATTGTCAATGATAATTATATCTATGCAAGAGTTGCAAAGTTCATAGAGGACAGGTCTGAGCTGTCAGAAGATAAAATTGCAGGATTAACAGAAATCGTTGGAGATGAAGATAAAGCGAAAGAAATTGTAGAAGCCGCTAAAGCGTCAATGGGTATGCCTCTTTTGTATGTAATGTATTATGATTTCCAAATTCTCTTCTAACTTCATCATTTAACTTCTTTCAGGACAGGAATTATCTCCAGTTGACTTAATCAATGTTCAACAATTTGCCCAAAAGGTGATGGGCCTATCTGAGTACAGGAAGAGACTTTATGATTATCTAGTGACCAAAATGAATGACATTGCGCCAAATTTGGCCTCTCTTATTGGCGAAGTTGTCGGAGCTCGTTTGATATCTCATGCTGGTAGTCTAACAAACTTGGCCAAGTGTCCTTCTTCTACCCTTCAGATCCTTGGTGCTGAGAAAGCTCTCTTTAGGTGTGCTATTCATTTTTGACTCATTTTCTATGAACTTTTATTATATGTATCATGGTGCATTATAAAGAAAGGTTTCTACAGAATATTTTTCTGGGTTTATTTGACCACTTAGCTTATTGGATATCTGGTCTTCAGGGCATTGAAAACCAGGGGGAACACTCCCAAGTATGGGCTGATCTTCCATTCATCTTTCATTGGCCGAGCATCTGCTCGTAACAAGGGTCGTATGGCTCGCTACCTTGCAAATAAGTGTTCTATTGCATCTCGAATAGACTGCTTCTCAGGTAAAATGTCCTCTTTGGCTAATTTTTTTTTTTTACCGTTACTTTTTTTTTAGTATTAGCAGCTTACCATGAACATGTGCTGCAGAGAGAGGCACAACTGCTTTTGGAGAGAAACTACGCGAGCAAGTTGAAGAAAGACTTGAGTTTTATGACAAGGGAGTTGCTCCACGGAAAAACATCGATGTGATGAAAGCTGCTATTGACAGCACACAAAACAAAGGTAAAGAAGTTTGCAATCCCAAGTTGTGTTAACCCCTGTCTCAAGCTAAAAATGTGTAGAGAAGCTTGTTATCCATTCAAAATGATTCTTAGGATTGGACTAGATTAGGATTTATGCATACCTTACTTGAGATTCTAGTCTTTGTGATGGAACTCTGTGCCCATATCCTGGGTCAGGAATTATGGAGAATGTTATAGTCTGGGTGCTCGTGTTGTTCACAAATTTAAATTACACCTTATTTTATGTTCAAGAGCATAATGTTTTTTGTTATTATGGTCAATGACTTTATATAAATTGTTGCAGAAGTAGAGATGGCTACTGAGGATGCTCCTGTTGAAGTTTCAGCAAAGAAGAGCAAGAAAAAGAAGTCTAAAGATGCCATCGCTGAGGATGCAGAGCCTATGGTTGAGGATAATGTTCAGAATGGAGATGCAACAGCAGATGCCAAATCAGAGAAGAAGAAAAAGAAAAAGGAGAAGCGCAGACTGGAAGAGGAACAGGAACAAGGTGCATTAGAGAATAAGCTGAATGGAGTGAATGGCTTTGATGCTGAGAAGGAAAATGGAAAAGCAAAGAAGAAGAAGAAGAAGAGCAAAGACGAAGGAGATGATATTGACATGGAGGTTTCTGGTAAGAAGAAGAAGAAGAAGAAATCAAAAAGTGAAGATGAATGATTGACGGTGGTTAGTGTTTTCCCGGAAAGCTTTTGATAGAAGAAATCTTAGCTGCGCACCCCTATTATGATATGTAGTCTTTTTCTTGTGTGATGAAAACAAAATGCTTTGTTGTCGATCCTGCTGGTATGCTCTGCACTGCTCTTCCTTCTTCATTCTTGACTGGAAGCATATCGTCTTGAAGGCACCTGGTTCGGCAGAGGGGTATTGGTGAAGCACCGTAAGTTTTGATATCGATTGGTGCATGGTGGTTATGAAGTATCTTTTACCTAGAGCTCTATCGACATTTTGCAACTATTGATTTTATAGGGATACTATCAGGAAACTATATCATGGTATCTGTGAAATCGGTTCACCCAAGTTATCTAGTAACTGTAATTTCTTTCTTCTTCTTCTTTATTTATTTATTTTTTGTTTTCTTTATTAGTACTCTTTCTTTTTTTTTTTTTAAGTTTTTAACAATTGCAACTATTGAGCGTGGGAACACTATTACTGAAGAAAAGAACTAGGAATAAAAACAATTCTAAAAGTGAAGTGATCTTGATCAAAGGATGTTGCTATGCTTTAACATATTCAATTGTCGGATTAGGTGGCAATAAGCACATTAAACCATGACAAAATGCTGGAGCTGAAATCAACTAACTAGATAGGTTTTCATATTATCAATTCATTAAGCTGGTATAATTTGAACATGCGTGATGTTTAAGTTGAGGTGGATGTATTGTAGTTGAAAGGATATGAAGTATCCTTCTCGTCGTTACTATAATTGATCCTTCCAACAAGTCCGGACGATGATGTATTGAACTCAGATTTAAAATTTTAAAATTTTAAAGCTCTTAAGGGCAAATTCGAATTCGATTGAATTTATAACTTTGAACTTCCGCAAACAATAAACTGTCTTTAAACTCGATATATTTAAAGTGTTGTTTATTCAAATTCTAACCGTATCAATATATTAAACTTAAACTTAAATTCAATTAATATTTATAATGAATCGTGAACTTAATTAGAAATGCAAACTAATTGAGTAAAATATTCTGAAATTAGAGCTCGATTCAATTAATTATTCAGGTAACTCTATCTTAAGTTGAAGATTCAAATCAAATTCGAATAACTCACCGAGTGTTTTTGCTGGTTTACACTTCTATTCCAATATCAGTGAGTGAAATAGCATTGTCGCCATGTCTTAACATACAGGACTTTTCCTCTTCTGTGATCAACCTTCATTCCCCGTTCCTTACATCATGGGTTATGCAGGGTAGTTGGCACGGTAGCCTATGCCAAGAAGGCAAGAGCCTACTTTTTAGTGTACTTCCTCGTTAAGTAGAGTTAGAGGACTTCAAAAAGTTCCCTCTCTATGTGTATCAATTCCAATAAAAGCTTTATAAAACTAATAGCAAACGGGACTCAAGAATTTAAGGGGAATTTATCCAATAGTTTGTATTGTTGAGATCACAAATCTATCTCCCATTCTTTAACGGCATGGAGATATCCACAACAACAGAAACACATGAAAACTCTTGCCTTAATGTTGTGCAATCCTCTGTTTCCTCAATATACGCAATAGAAGACGCAACAAATCTGGCATTTTTGTTTGTCATCATGTTCAAGTATGATTCATAAATTTGAACCCAAAAAGTGATCTTCAAGAGCTATAAATCCTCAACCTTTTGCATATGATTTCATTCTTCCACAATAAAAGGATTCCCCATCACAAACCAAGGTTCCAATTTTAGGATTTTTATTATACTTTGTTTATCCTAGGTGGAACTTAAGATCGTTCTTGAGTGGAGAACACGTGGAGTTGCGATGCCATAAGGTGTGCATGCTTTTTTGATGACACTAATTACTGAATCGTCATAAGGATTTTTTTTTTTAGTGGAGAAAACATGAAGAATTCATTTTTCTTGTCTTCTAAAAGCCGGAGTGCTTATAGAATATTCAATTTAGTTAACGGGTTTGTAAGCGAGTTTACATGATCAACTTAAACTCTGATGCATTTATAAATAGGTTTGAACAAGTTTCACTTGTTATTAAACGTATTAAGTTTTTTTTTTTACATAACATGTTTATTAATAAGGCTTTTTAGATATGGGCCCTTTGGGCCCGTTCAGATTTGACGCGTCTCCCTATTTAGAGCTTGTTGCCATGAGTTTAAGCCTTAGGTTTGGCTTAACTGAAGCTCTTTAATGGCTAAAAGACACTGGATAAAGATAAGAGATCAAGTCAACAACCACCTCCAGCATATATGGGACATATCGAACACTATGAGCCTACTCTCCAATACTTGTGGAGAAAACTTCGCCCACTAATTACTCTCCAAGTGTCGATCTCACTCCACTGTAAATACTTTCTCTAAAACACCTTGCACACTTAAATCTATTTATTGCTCTTAAGCATTCTTTACTCTCTAAAATACCTTGATAACTTAAGTATCAGAGTGGTTACGTTGAATAACATTCCAACGCTCCCTCACAGTGTTTTATTTTGCAAGTTTACTAAACGTGCAAAACCTTATTTCTATCAACAAATACCTTGAGATAACGTTTGGCGCCATCGATGGGAAATTGACTTCTTACACAAAAAATCCCAAACACACTAAACACATTCCTTACACGTAATTCTTTAACATCTTATCTCACTACGACGATCAAGAGAACCGCTAATTGGTGAATAACTAACCCACGAAGAATAAGCCCTTCCCAAGGGAAATACTAGAGGAGCACCTAGAGTGCTTGGAACACCTAGTTGAAGAATTTACTGCTCAAAACAGGCTACTTTGGCTTGCCTTGAAGAAGTTGAGAGGTACAGTATAAAAACTCACATCCTTAAAGCCTCTAATGCCTGTATTGGGCAAAACCACCAATAGTAGCTGCGAAATGGCAACGATCAATAACCTCATCCCCTAATGTAGCAACAGCTAGTAAGGTCTACGACCACCTACTATCAAGCTTTGGTTGGCAACGAGCAAGTAGTACTCATAGGGAGTATTGGCTCACTTAATAGCATGTCAACCTCATTTGACAGACGATGCCGACCTTAATGAGCTTCGTGCAATTGTTAGGAGGCTCTTTAAGCAACAAGAGAGCAAGGTGAAGCCGGGTTGGTCGCTAGCAATAGGACCCCATTCACTAAGGGTGTTCAGGATGAAGTGTTACCCCCCCAATAGCAAACTTCAATCCTTGAATCAATACGACAGTATAGGAGACCCTAACAACTACCTCTTCCACTTTTGCACCCTTATGAACCTTCACGATCATGAGGATGCTACAATGTAATGTGCAAGGCTTTTTCGGGCACCGTAAGGAAAGTAGCTTAAGTGAGGTTTAGCCACCTGCTCAAGAACTCCACCACCTTCTTTAATGAGTTGGCGTGGAAATTCAGCCTTCATTTTAAGGCTAGTAAGCCCCTATCCAAGGACACGCTGTCTTTATACTTGATAAGGTAAAGTGAAGGCAAATCTCTATGCCACTACGTAGCTTGGTTCAACAATGCCGTAGTCAAGTTCCCTTACCTGGATGAGGAAGTTACTATCTATGCTACTTAGCTTAGCATCTAACCTTTAGGAGACTTATTTTGATCTATTGCGAAGAGCAAGCCGAAGATCTTAACAAACTTCTAGAACAAGGCCCCAGAAATACATCGACTAGGGGGACATCATTTGCGCTAGGCGCAATGTCGACCAAGAGAGGTTAAGTGGAAAGCAGGACAAAGAAAAATTGTCCATGAAGGATAGCCTTAGCAAAAGGATGCTGAGCAGATTAGAGGAAGAGGGTTCAGGAAAAAAGAAGCGTCGAGCAGAGCGAGACCCGCTCTCCCTTCTTATCTATACCTAATATACCCCCTTAAATAGACCCATAGTCCAGGTATATTTTGAGGTGAAGCACAAGAACCTACTGCAAAGACTCTGGTAAATGAAGGGGAACTCTAGCCGTCGGAATTCAGATAAATATTGCTGAATCTATGGTAACTACGACCATAACACTAACAAATGCTTCTAGTTGAAAAAAGTAATTGAATACGCCATTCAATGGGGCTTTTTCAATGAGTATGTAGCCTAATTGAAGAATGATGACCGTTCTAATGATGAGGAGGACCGGTCACCCTGGAGGCAGTAGACCATAGGTGCTAGAGCAGAGCAGATCGTTGACCGCTGCAATGACCGTACCCTTAATAGCATCATCAATATAATAGTTGGGGTCCACACCCTAGGAGTCAGTCAAGCACCAGCCACTCGGTTAATACCCTGTCTAAGGTGCTGGTAGTAAGGGAGAAGAGACAGAAGCTAGATACTTTTATCTCCTTCTTCAGTGAAGATATGGAAGGGGGTAGATACCCCCCCACCATTAGGACACCCTAGTCATAGGAGTGAGGATCACAAATTTTGAGGTCCTGAAGATAATGCTGTACACCATTAACTCACTAATATCCTCTTCCTCTATACATATGAGAGGATAAGGAAGAAGCTATCGGTTAAGATAAAGTCGTATCACCATAACTTAATCGGCTTCAATGGAAGTATTGTTTGAGCCAAAGGGATCATTACTTTAAACATGGAGCTTGGTAATGATGACCACGTGGTTCGACAATCAGTAGAGTTCGTTGTGATTGACTTCCCTTCCCCCTACAATGCTCTTTTGGGAAGAGCAAGTCTAAATGCGTTTAAGGTCATCACATTCTCCCTTTACCTAAAGGAAAAATTCCTAACCCCGATTGGGGTAGGAATATGTAGGTGTGATTAGAAGCTCTCGTGAGAGCTATATGTTAGGGCTGTTAGAAGTGATGGAGTCTTTACCCTAGAGTCCAGCCTGTAGAAGAAGCCGGTAGAGAAGGGTGAGCCGGGTAAAAAAAGTGAAGACATCCAGATCGATCCTTCTCCTAACCATACCACAAAGGTTAGGATTGAGACTCCTCTTAAGGTGAAAGATGAAATTATTACTCTCTTGCGAGCCAACTTAGATAGGTTCGTCTGGTCGGTGTCAGGTATGCCTAGGATCTCGCCCGATCTAGGAACCTATAGTCTTAACATTAACTCTATCGCACAGCCTATTAAGCAGAAGAAGAGGTACTTAGCTCTAGAGAGGTAGGACGCGATTAAGGAAGAGGTGTAGAAGTTTCTTAAGGCCTACTTTGTGAGGGAAGAAGAGTACCCAACTTAGCTAGCAAATGTAGTGCTAGTAAAAAAGAAGATTAAGAAGTGACGTATGTGTGTTGATTATACTAACCTCAACAAAACCTACTCGAAAGACTACTTCCCCCTCCCAAGAATCAATTAGCTCGTTGACTCCACTTTGGGACATGCCTTGTTAAGCTTCATGGATGCCTTTTGGGGGTACAATCGAATTAAAATGGATTCGAAGGATGAAGTCTATACCTCCTTCGTTATCAACTACGACATATACTGCTATACAGTGATACCGTTCAATCTAAAAAATGCTAAGGCTACATACTAACGAATGGTGATGAAATTGTTTAAGCCCCAGATTGAGTGCAATATAGAGGTATATGTTGATGACACGATCGTCAAGAGCATGAAGCCAAGCGATCATGTTAAGGACCTCTAGGAAACCTTCAACCAGATGCAAACATACAACATGAAGTTGAACCCCTACAAATGTATCTTCAAGGTCGGTTCAAGTAAATTCTTAGGCTTCTTGACCACCCAAGGAGGCATTGAGGCCAATCTTGAGAAGATAAGCGCCATTAGGGGAAAGAAGCCCCTTACCTCAGTCCAAGACGTATAGAAGCTCACTGGCATAGTGACCGTGTTGAGCAGGTTCGTTTTGAAAAGTATAGACAAATGCACCAAGTTATTCAAAATCCTAAAAAATTCAAAGGGTTTTGAATGGACCTTAGAGTGTGTTGCTACCTTCTAATAGCTCCAAAATTTCCTTATGCACCCATCGATCCTCTCTAAGCCTAACCATAAGGAGGATTTGTTCTTGTACCTGACCATGAGCAACCAGACGTTCTCCTCTATATTGGTCAAAGCAGATGGAAGAGAATACAGGCTCGTATACTATGTCAGTTATATACTCCATACTTCCATCTTCTTTTACCATAAAACTCACAAATTGTACACAACAACCAAATTAAAGAAGTTAATCAATATAATCGAGAGAAGATACATAAACATGAGAGAGAGAGAGAGGCCATGCCTATAGTTATATATAATAAGAGAGCATTCTAAGTTTTTAAATGATATCCTTTAATATTTATATTTAAAATGTATAGATTACCTACGATAAGGAGAGAATCATTGTGTTTGGATGGGTGAAGATATCTAAGAAAATTTGTGGAAATGGAAGGAAATCATGTCTTTAGCTATTTTAAAAAGGGATGGAAATGGGATGAATTGGTGGAAATAAGTGGTATTGTTCCGGTGGAAGAGCTTTTTTCCTTTTTTTTTTTTTTTTCTCAATTTGATTAGAAATCAAAGAAAATGGATGGAAATTTTTGTTAAGAAACCATCAAAATAACTGTAAAAGGATAGGGAAACAAAAAAAAAAAAGAAAAAAGAAAAATTGTGAAGAATAATTTAGTCTTATTATTATTTTGTTTTTCATCTTTTTTTTTTCTTTATATTAATTAAACGTTGGAAAAATGATATATTTCCATCTATTTTCTTTTATTCCTACTTTTTATATCTAAATAAAAAAAAATTGTATTTCTCTATTTTTCCTTTCCATATACTTCCTTTAATTTGCATTCTTCTAAAGTACCAAAGACACACTAGAATAGTTCTCATTGCATAAAGCGTAAAAACAACAACAAAGAATATAGAAAAGGAATAAAGATAAAGAGAAAAAAAAAAAAAAGAAGGAAAATACCTTACCAACCCAACCAAACCCCAAAGCCCGAAAAAGGACGAGAAGAAACAAGAAAAAGCCAACATCAATTCAACAACCTTGTTTGGTTTCAACGCTGCCCTGCACCTGCCCGCTTTGTTTAAGAACATAACACCACTTGCTGTAGCTGTTGCTGTTTCTTCCTTCCTCCCCGTTTTGGCTGTTCACATTGAAAGGTCCGAACAACACCAGCATATCTTATACTTTCCTCGTTGAATTCTCCATCTCTCTTGGCCAAAAAAAAAACAAAACAAAGAAAAGAATTCTCTCTCTCTCTCTTCTTTTCCGCTATAGTCTTAATTCCCCGAATTGTGTTTGTTCGTTTCAATATTCAGGGTGTAGAAATGGCGACTGGAAGCGCTGGAGTGAACTTGGACGATGTGCCGTCGGTGGATCTGATGACGGAACTCCTCCGTCGCATGAAGTGCTCCACCAAACCCGACAAACGCCTTATCCTTATCGGTCTCTCTCCATACCCTTCTGCTTTTTCCTTTTCTTTGTTCCTTTGTTTTATGCTTAGTGGGCTGTATCTCTTAGAATAAAGGTGCTTTCTTTATCCATAATAAGCATCGGAGAAATTAATGTGTTGCATGAAGCCAACAGTAACAGACCCATATGCGTAAGTTACTCTTGTCTACATTGAAACTGATATTCTTGCAATACATTATGTATGGTCGAATGGGTTCCACGGCTTTAGGAGTTTAGCACTGTATTATGATGGATCTTCAGCTTTTTATAGTCTTGGCTTGGGTGGCAAATCACTTATTAAGAGAATCAGAGTAATTTAGATGATACAATCTCAAAGAAAATGAGGGACCTTTAGAGTGTAGATTTGCTGTATAGCAGGGAGATTCACTGCTTTGTGTGTAATTTGTGTTTGTTTACCACCGGTCTAGTTCTTATCGGTAACTAGCAACTAACAAGAGCTTCATCACGTAAGTCAAAAGTCTTGATGAGACATTCAGTGCTATTTTTCAACTTGTATGTCCTTTGACCTTACGGCATTGTATCAACATGGTGTAGGATTTGCAATGGAGCGAATGAAATAAATATTGATGCAAACATATTCTGGGTGGAAGCTTGGCCATATATTTAACAAATAGACTACAGTCACGCAATTTCAGTGAGTTTATTGGAGCTGGGATATGGTTTTGTTTGCTGCTACTAGGAGAAATGCAGACATCGCAAAAGATACCTTATTGATGAGGCATGGTTGTAGCATGAACATTCCTATGATTACAGCATATGCTTATGCAGCAATTGGATTCTGGTGTCGAATATTTAGGTCTTATGTGTTTCCAGAACAGGCAGAATAATTTCTGACATTCCGAGACTACATAAACATAAAATATGATACTCAATTAGTCACAATAATATCATCTAAGTTTCAAATTGTTGAGTGAAGTCTGTCATATGAATCCTTTCTTTGCACTCTGTTTGGACTAATCCAAAAGATGATGATAATCATTTCCACTTTCTAATAGATGGATTTCTAGTTCTTTAATATGATGGTTTCTTAGTATTATCAGCTTCCACTTTCTCTTTTTTTGTTTCCTCTAAGTTTAACTATGGCAGTGATGTGATGTCATTACCCTCTTTCTCTTTTTGTGTTTCCACTTATCATAACCCCATGGGAAAATAATTGCAGGCCCACCTGGATCAGGAAAAGGTACCCAATCCCCTGTCATTAAGGATGAGTATTGCCTGTGCCACTTGGCTACTGGTGATATGCTAAGAGCTGCTGTTGCGGCAAAAACTCCTCTTGGAATTAAAGCAAAAGAAGCTATGGACAAGGTAAAACATCAATCTCAATCCCTTTTTAGTGTAATCTTGTTTCTTGTAATTCTGTTATGCTTGATTTTTTTATGCTTTTATGTTCCTGATTCTAGGGGGAGCTTGTTTCAGACGACCTGGTTGTTGGCATCATAGATGAGGCAATGAAGAGGCCTTCATGCCAGAAAGGTTTTATTCTCGATGGATTTCCGAGGACCGTGACACAAGCTCAGAAGGTGATTAAAATCTGGATATTTCTATTTCCCTTTCTCTTACTTGAGATTCTCATAAGCATTTACAGTCCTGATTATGGTATGTTTACACACTGCAGCTTGACGAAATGTTGGGAAAGCAAGGTGCTAAAGTGGATAAAGTTCTCAACTTTGCTATTAATGATGCCATATTGGAAGAGAGGATTACTGGTCGATGGATACACCCTGCAAGTGGTAGAACCTACCACACAAAATATGCACCTCCAAAGGTCCCAGGGGTCGATGATGTAAGCATCTTTGCCAATCATTTGCTTTCATGCTTTTTGTTAAAGGTGTCATTTCTTGCCTCGTGTGAGTTTTAAATTTGTGGAGAAAATCAGCAAGATGAGATCAGTAGTAACCCATGCAATTATTCTTTATTCTTTTGTCGATTAAGGGTCTGTTTGTTTCATGGATTTTTTTTTTTTTTTTTTTTTTAACTCATTCAACGTTTTCTATAATTAAATTTTTACATTTGTTAATATTATTATTGTCATATCCAAGGTCATTGGCTTTTAGCAATAAATGAAGGTGGGAGGCAAATGTGGTAATCAATGGGCTCATATTGATGGTTACCATTATGGAAAATGCTAATGGAGAATGAGGAAAATGATTTCCATTTTCGAGCATATTTCTTATTGTCTATTGTTATATTCCATAGTTCTTAACCACAAACCTCGAAAGCCATTTGTATTGCTAAAAATCACTAATAATTGGAACCTCTTGAGATTACTATGATAATATTTGATAATGAGAAAACTTTCATTGTAACAAATATTGAAAAATGTATGGAAAATGTTTCCTAAATACAAACTCAGCTCATTTTCTTGGGGAATACTTGTTTATTTGCCACATCGTTGTTGCTCAACTTTATCTTGGTTTATTAAGGTTACTGGAGAACCTCTGATTCAGAGGAAGGATGATACTGCTGCAGTTCTTAAATCAAGGCTTGAAGCATTCCACAGGCAAACTGAACCGGTATTGTACATCTTGTTCTTATACTATTTTTGTATTTGAATGATTTATCTGGTGGAATTTATTAAGAAAATAGAAAAGAGAATGGACATAGCAGGGCAGCACTCAATCTAAACTAGTGTAATATAATTTTGGTGGAGTAGATTAAGTCTTGTGCCAACACTTTTTATCCTTTTTTTTTAATGCCTTGAAATTGAATTCATGGGAATGGTTTGTTTGGTTTAACATGAGTTTTTTCTATGACTACCAAACAGGTTATTGATTACTATATGAAGAAGGGAATTGTTGCAAACCTTCATGCTGAGAAGCCTCCAAAAGAGGTCACTGCCGAGGTTCAGAAAGTGCTTTCCTAACGAGGAGTTTGCTTTAACTCAACAGATACTTAGGATTTTTCATTTGAATTCTCAGACATTTTGATCCTGCATTTCTTCTTGAATCTACCATTGTTTTTGAGTGAAATGGCGGCTGCTGTCAACTATTTAAGAAAGACTTGGTTATTGGGAAGAATAAAGCTATATATACATTTTACACATTTACTTAACCTTTTGCTTTATCCTCTCCAATGTTGGCAGAGTTTGTTGAGGAAGTCTTATGTCCTTTATACACATTAGAAGGTTTCTTTTTCTTTGACGGAGTAGACTATGGTAGTGCCAGGACCAGCCCATGTATTTCCCTCCGCTATTTTTATCCTTTATGTTAGTTTTTCTTTTGGATGAGCGAGGATTTCATTAATTGACTCGATATGTGCTTGGTGAGTTATATTTTGCATCATTATTGAGCTGATGCTGTTTTATATGCTGATTTCACTCTTTTTAACTCTGACTTTACTATATAGTATGGATAGATTCCTTATCTACAGTTACTTAGTCATATAGATAGGAGGGAGCATGTTACTACTTCTATGCATGGTTCACTTCATCATGTGCACTTGCTTCTGCTCTGTGGATTCTATGGAGGGTAAAACGCTGATTATTAAACATCGCTTCATTTCTCACCTTCTAGATATTACTGAATAGTCTTAGACACAAAACGTGGGTGCCTTCTAAGAGTAATTTGAATGTTCGTGGTTCTTGCGTTTGTAGTCTACCTCCCGCTAAATCATCATGCCTAATGAGCAAATGCTCGTGTTCTTATCTGGTCGACATTGCTCAAGCTACACGTCTTGTTGGATTATACTACAATCCTCGGATCGGTGTAGGGTGTATTCTTCCTTATTGGTCGAGTCACCAAATAAAAGCATAAGCATGCCCAGGATATGTGTTTTGAGCTGAACAATGTTAATCTAGAGCAGGGCATTATGAGGGCAGGGTGAGTGAGGCTACTAAGAGCTGCTTCGAACCTTCGATACAGAACCTTACTCTGCTCCACAGGCTATAATAACCCTGGGTATGATATTCCAACAGAGTCAGCATTAATAACGTAATCGAGTTTGGCCTCTCATGTAAACGGTAGGGATGCAATTGGGCTAAATTTGGAGATAATTTTATAAAATCTGAATCCATCCAAAATCTTGAGTAGAACATTATTAGGGTTTCGCTTTCTCTTCCAGCTGCTAGAATTTTCTCGAAACCCGCTTGGATCCAATACGACTTTTAAAATTTTTTTCCACAACCCATCCTAAACCGTGTAAAGGTATACACGATAGTGTTATCATTGGTTTAATAGGATTGACAATTCACTTGCATTGAATATACTAGACTTTATTAATTGTATTCTTCTACTTCTAGCAGATGAGAGCAACTTCAATGTCCGGCGGGTAGTCTTCCCCGAGGTCCGTTCTTGACATTTATTGGCATACAATTTAAGAATGTTTAGACATGAAATAAGTAGCACTCCTAAGACACTAGAATACATCCCCTTTCTTGACTTTTACATCTATAGTAGACAAAACACTCTTCCATGGATGAACCGATAAGTTATCCTTTATTCAATTACTCGCTATTATTATTATTAGAATTGCCAAGAGGACATTTATTACCGATATCAATCCATCATAAGGCTCACAATTTACTTAACTAGATAGGTAAATCTATTATGGTTATGGTTTAGATTATGGCGAGTGTGTATAGGGTCGATAACATATCCTATTCTATAAAGTATAAGTTCCCAAATTTTAAAACTGAAACTTATCCCATAACATTCTGAAACCATTATAAAACACATATCCTATAGAACCTATAGAGTACAAGGTATTTTATGGAATTGTAAATTTTTTCAAATTTTTCATAGATTTCAAGTTTATGTGATATTAAAAAAAAAAAAATCTATATTTAATATCATAAGTTTTTTTCATATGCAAAACTTAGGTACTATTTGGTTATACAGTTTTTGTCATATTGGACTGGATAAATTTGTTTATCTCATATTTGTTTTGTAACCTCACTTAATAACTAGACAAAAATTAGGTTAATGAATTAGACGAAAAATCCAAATTTTTTCTATTTATACTATGATATAAAATGAAATTCATTGGATAAAAACAAAAAATATTTACATTTTCAAAAATACCCTTTTATGTTATAATATTGAGTTAATTAATATTATTTTTATTACATATTAAAAAAATTATTTATTTTATAATATAAATAATTAATTTTTAATATAAATTTTGTATCTAATACTGTGTAAACTAAATATGATATAATGAATTTATACTGTTAAATCTTTTTTATACCTAACATATCCAGTTTTCTTTGTCTAGTTCAATTTTCATAACCAAGCACTATCTTATAGAACGTATAGGAAAATTTGTAGAAATATAATAAATATTGTGGTACCAAAATATTAACTTACTCTATGATCATATTTTCAATTTAATATTTTATTCAATCCAATTTTTACAACCAAACACTATCTTATGGAACATGTAGAAAAATTTGTAGAAATATAATAAATATTGTGGTACCAAAATATTAACTTTATTGTATGATCATATTTTCAAGTTTATGTGATTATTGTCATCCAAAAAGTTTATGTTATATTAAACAAAGCTTTTGAAACATGTGGTAAATTATAATGAAAATGATCATCATAGAAGTCAAAATGTTACATATAAATTGGAGATTAATTTGTCTATAATAGTGATATCACTTTTGAGGTACTTTATATTGAGTCACATAAGATAATTGATGAATTTTATAAAACTTAAAAAAAAAATTACATAATCGAAAAAAAAAAAGTTATCTAATTGATTTATTTGTATTATATTATTAATAGGTTTTATAGGGGTAGTACAAGGTTTTAAAACCTATGTGGTAAACTTATGGTATAGGTTGTATAAGTATTGGATATGAGAACACCATACTTACACTCTATTTTATGTGAGTAGATTTCAAAAAATTGTTTCTCAAAAACTATACCATTGCCTTAATATCCATGGGAACTTACCCAATTGAGCGTAATAGAGAAAAACATTAGTTTACTCCTTGTAGGAAAATCATTTCTCAAAATGATTTGTCTTCAACTTTCCATTACTCAACAAATTATCAAGGAGTCACATTTTGAGATTGTGATTTAGAAATCACATTAAAAATTTGTGTGCTCAGGTTTCTCTTTCTCTTAGGCATCAAGAGATAAAGAGGATAAATGTGTGAGAATATCAAAAGAATTTGCAAAGAGGCACTTTGTTCTTACATCATGTTAAAAGTCGTATACGTAGACCTAGGCAAAAGTTGATTTTGAACAGTAAACTAGCTTGGCTCATGGGAGGCCGGGTTGAACCACCCCCCTGAATCGCATGACCTTAAGAGCTTAGGTGGTTTAAGAGGATGAAACTGCTTAAACCGACAGGTCACGAATCGTTAGGCTAGCTTGCTATTGAACTGCTTGGTCAACTTCATCGGTTCACCCACTTAGATAAAAAAAAAAAAAAGAGAAAAGAAAGTCTACTAAGTTGGAAAAAATAATAGAATAATATCCAGTGGGTTATTGTATGTTAAAATTACTTTATTTGCAATGGTGAAGAATAATTTTTTAAAAATAATATAATCAAACTAATGATAGATAATTAATTATAAGTTAATTATGCGTTTAGGATAAATAGAAAATTTAATTTCAGTTAATATAAATCATTTTTGTAAAACTTGTCAAATATTAAAGATTTGAATATGAGAAAAAAATAAAATTTGAGAGAAAAAAATAAAAATATTGGAATCACAATAAGTTGGAAATTGATAAAAAAAATAGAAATTATTAATGAATTAGTATACTTAAAAAAAGAAAGGAGATTATATTATTAGAAATTATTAATGTATTAAAAAAAGAAATTAATAAAAAATTAAATATTAAAAAAATAAAACCAGCGGCCGGTCACAATTCAACTGTGGCCGAGCTCGTGAACTAGTAGTTCCAACTTAGTTCAGCTACTAGTTCAGGACTGGATTGGCCTGACGTCCACCACTACGTACTTGTGTCTTCTCCACCCCATTGGGTTATAGTATGTGCTTTTTTGAATTTGCAATGTGCTTTTTATACTAAGACTGAAAACATATTCAAAAAACGTGTTTTCAATTTTAATAAAGAAAGCATAACCTAGATTACGTTTTCTATAGTAATATTGAAGATATACAAACAGAGCATGCCTTCAATATAAAATATCCATACACTTGTGTGCATTTTCGCTACATCATTTTTATAAAATTTACTCGGAATATTTTATTTTCGTACTATTTTTTGACAATTGCACTATAACAGTACAAAACTCACACAAGTAGCATATTAAAGTGTAATTTTGAACTATTTCTTCTTCGTGCCGCCTTCGACGTAATTCGGGATCATTGGAATTCCCTGTATAAAGGATTTCAAAGTTCACATGCAGCACCTATTTCCAAGTTATTTGGATCCTGGTTAAAAAGTCCTTTCCGCTCCTTTGTGAAGAGTAACTAAACTAAACCAATTTAGTTACTCACATTTATTGACACCTTGTCAAGAGAAACTTGGCAATACAACCGCTGTAGAAACATTTCGAGGACGCCCAAGATTATTTTGGTTGCTTGTGCGTTCAATATCCATAGCTTTTGCTTCTTTCTAGGCCAAATTTTAATCACATTCTGATATATGATGGCAACATTACACATCTTGCTCTCATGGAGCTACACAGTGGATAATGTTTCATTCAGGCCACCAATATGAAAGTCACCAACAAAAAAAAAAAAAAAACACACACACACGACTCAAGGTAGCCTGTAGATATGCACTAGATTGGCTATTGTCCATATCGGCATTATTTGCAGCGATAGTTCCAAGGAAGGATGGACAATCTAGATTCAAAATTTTCCTAAGAAGATGGATGAGGAAGGGGAACTACATGTCCACAGTAATCTTTTCATCGAGAACACTAAATTCTTGAAAGAAGGCCTTGAAGTGCTCGTATGAGTGTTTCACGTCATCAACTGCACACGTGCATCGATAGCTGCGGTGCACCAACATTGACGGCGCGAATCCCCACGCCACTGGCTAGAATGGGTCCAATGGTTGAGCCACTGGGCGTGTCATTGCGTACGACAAAATCCTAGGAAAGTTACCTCCTTCATGTACATCGTGTCAGATGGAAATGAAGAAAACAATGGTCTATGCCTTCAGAAAATGTAAAACCAGAAATCGATAATGATTTCAAAATACAGCGAAACTAGAATAATACCTGAATTGGAATATTATGTCTGTTTGCTATCTCCCTGAAAATGAAGGAAGTGACGGCATTGGTAGCATAATGCTGGTTAGCATTGTGTTTGATAACGAGTCCACCGTGCATCTTGGGTTGATGGTTCTCTTCATGTTCGTACTGAAATATTTTTAAATCAGAAGAGTGCAATAAATTATCAGTATTAATGAATTACAATTTGTAATATAGTTTTTAAGATTAACATTATCTTGCAAATTGCATTTGGAGAAAACATGAGCAATGTACCATACAGTTTGGGTGGAGGGCATGCGCCATGTCTGCAGATACCAGAAAGCTTCTTTGGATTACTTTGGGAATTAGCTGGAAACAGAAAAAAGAAAATTAACAACAAATAAATAAATAAAGAGAAAGAACAAAAATGGTTTGGCGTAAATGCAAATACAAACCTATGCAGTGGAGATTGGAAATCAAATCTAACACACAAAATTAAGTGACAGCTATCTGATTTGATCAACTGCTGACTCATGATGCAGCTTTTCATTTTTTTTCTTCCCATTTTCATAAGCAACACCAATATCTACCTTGGTATCTAAACCAAAAGAGTTGGTGATTCGTGACAGAGCGTCCAACATGACAGGAGACCCAGCACCCTGTGCCGAATCTGATCCAACCTCCCCATGATCAAACAAGGCTAGCATTCTCACATTAGTCTCATTATCAAGGCTGCTTTCAGAAGCTGTAGCATCTATTAGTGCCTGAACAAGATTTACAATGTCAGCAGCTGCAAAATAGGAAACATGGTAGCACAGAAATGTTCCAAGGAAAAGAAGAAAAGTATCAGTTATTGCAGGGGTTGTTTTCATTCAAAACTACATCGGTAAAATCTTTCATATTTCTTTTCCTTTCTTTGAGCTTCAACATATTTAAAATGACATTAAGTAAGTAGACCTTTACACAATAAGCTATATCAACCAAGATACTTGCATTTCCATGCCTCACTGAATTTTGTCTGATCTATATTTGGGTTAGAAAGGTTTAGATCATATGAAGAACTCCAAGACTTTTAACTGATTTACCCTGAAATGGGATTAAAATCAGTACAACTACATGATAAAACAACACTCTAAGCATTTTGTGATATATGAGCTAGGATCAACTACTCTTGGCAAAAATGAACAGTTGGACATTTTTCCCTCCATAGATTGGCATTTTGATTTGACTCCAACTTGGGAAAAAGAAGCATTTGGGACTTAAGTACAAGTACCCTAGTAACGCGAATCCTCCTGCTTGAGGCTTGATGTGGTCAAGCTAGACAAGATGGTTTAGCCTG
>JAMXBB010000004.1:116851414-116883227 GCA_024138015.1 Lumnitzera littorea | reverse complement strand
TCTTCTTCAATTTTTTTCCTTTACCATGTTGAGCTTCCAGAATTTGGTTTCAGCTACCACTTGTAACTTTGACTTTTTACATGTGTTTATAATGTAGATAAAACAAAACCAAGTGATAAGCTAAGTGTCAAATCCATTTATTACACCTATTGTTTTCTTTTCTTTTACTTCTTCTATTCCCTTTATTTCTCTTCTTGTTTTGGCTAGCTACACACTTCCATTTAGTGCACTTGTTTCATTTGTTTTCCTCTACAAAATCAAATTCAAAATAAAACCCACATACACCCATTGAAAGTTATATTCCATATTTCAGTTTCATTTTCTTTTCACCTTCCTTCTATTTTCCTCTCATTTATTGAAACTTTGTATTCTTCGATCACATATTTTGTCATCTCTATCTATTATTTGCATATCAATTAAAGTAAGAAGAAGAAGAAAGAGCTTTGCAATCCATTATTCATCAAATCACTAAGGGTAATAGATAAGTAGTATGTGTATTATATTTATTTTATATTAATCATCTATATGTATTCTTTTACATACATATATTATAGGGTCATGTAATGGAGATATATGTAGGATTAGCATTTCCTTATGTATATATGTTCATATATGTATAAATACTTAAGCATATTCATATGTACATAAATTTTATATTTGATTCTACAAATATTTGGTGTAAAAAGGATTTGGGTACATGTATGTATATGCGTATATAATAGTATGTATATTAGGTATTTTCATTATATATGTGTATATGTACAAAGATGTGGCTGTACATGTATATATATGTATAAAATATAAAATATAAGGATAATATGTAAATATATATAGGTATCATATATATATGTATATGCGTATAGCATATGTAACATATTTAGGGCAATATTATTTATTTACCTAAGTATATATGTATGTATAAAAATATGTATATTAATAGTAAAGTATATATAAATATTTGGGTATACTTAAATAGTATATGTGTAATATACTATAATACTAAATTAATAAATAAAGTAAGGTAGTATATATATATAAGTGTATAAGCCGTGATTCTCAAAGAAATAGAAAATAATTAATTTTTTAAAATTTAATAAAATATAATAATAATTATATACATATTAAGTAAAAATAAAACATAGGAAAAAAAACTTGAAAAATATGAAAAATGTATGGAGATGACATGTGGCACCTTCCCATGCTACTACGCAGCATTTAAATAAATATAATTAAATTCGTAATTAAAAATAATAATAAAATAATTAATTACTTAGAAAATTATTAAAGTAGTAAAAATGAATTAGATAAGTCTTAAATCTCAAAAATAGCAAAAATAAGTAAATTGTTCTAAAATAGACTAAAAAAAAAAGAAAATTACAAAATATAAAATTTAGATATTTATTAAATCATAAATATGTAATGAAAAGCTTAAAATAATAGTTTATAATTATTTAAGTTAAAATAATAAAATTCGTAATATTTTTAGACCATAATAAAAAATACGAAAATGATAAAAATAGACCTTGTTACATAAAAGTACATCCGAAAATGATAAAAATCGATTATAAATTTATAAAAATCAGAATTAAAATGAAAAAATTATACGCGATTAAAAATTTAAGATAAATAAAGAAAAATAGGTAGAAGATTTAAGTTAAACTATGTTTGTACTATATTTGGGTTATAGTGGGAAACTAGACAAATAATGATAGATATTTAGTTAACCGGTGAACATAGTATTTTAGAATACTTATAAATTTTATAATTTTTTAGATACCCGATTATCGAGATCTAGAAATTTCAAAGCGCTTAAAGAGTAAGCATTAACTTAAGTGAGGGAGTTCTGATGATTTACTATTTGCTTGTTACTTGATGGTACGTGTTGATTGTCGGTTGAAATTGATTGTTTGTTGAATGATTGATTACTTTATGTGCTATCATCCATATGCTCACTTTCTTAAACTAGTAAATATAAATATCTGACTAAAATAATCTGTTATATTTGTTGTATGTTTATGGCTTAAGTAGTATGTTGATGGAAAGCGTTTTTCCAATCCTAAACATATTTTAATATGACTTTCATGAGGGCTTATGGTGCTCTTGAATGATGTTTTATTGTTAAGCCAAAGCTAGTATAGTATTTCCGATTGATTATGAGAGGACTTGTATATTTGTGCCTGTAGGGCCTTGGATATATTTGATAATGAGAGGACTCACTTTATGTGCTTAAGGGACCTTGGATATGTTTGGTGGATGGCTCTAGTTGGGGTCCACATATGTTAATTATTGTTTCTTAGATAGGGTAATAGTTAAGTGTTGTTTAGAGGGATAGTACCCTTAGGTAGCCTCATGCAATTGAGGTGAGGTGCTCCATGCGGGTAAGTATAAAAGATAATTGACGTATAGATGACATAAATGTACACATTCCATAATTTCAGACTCTTATAGATGTATTGCTTGCATTAATTTCATATGTAGATAGCTTACGGTGTGCTATTAATATTTGATACATTGCTTGAACGGTAGTGATGAGGAACAAACTTATTGAGTTGTGGTTTGCTCATTTATGTATAGTTGCTTTTGCAGGTTTCTTTAAGTAGGGATTAGGGAAAATCTTAAAAGTAAAGTGCAAACTGGGGATAAGTTTGATAATATTAGAGTTGATTGAAATGTGCATAGTTGGTACATAAACGATTTATGTAATATATATATATATACATATATATGATAAGATTATGTATAATATAGTATTTCTTATAAATAATTAAGTTGTTTTATTTTATCTTAGTATTTAGTAGGGGATACTGATTCTCTACAGTTTTGGTAGACTATAAAATATCAGATATCTGTAGTTACATATATTTTATAAGTAAGTTAATTAATTAAGAATTGAAAACTTTAGTGACTAATCGTTTAGAGTTTTGCAATTTCTGACTTGCAAAACGGTTTTCGTATCATGAGTACATACGTGATATAAAAATTTTATGCAATTCTATTAGGCCTTCTTCAGGATCATGATAAAATTGTTGGAGTAATGAAGTGAGTGAAGTGTCATAGTTGTCGATACAAGTAACAGCTCTTACTACTTAGATGAGCCAGATAAGTAAGCTTCTTACTGCTACGGGCTCTAAATGTAGTTCACCAGTGGTGTATACCCTTTGTGGAGGCACCCACGATACAATGAATTGTCAAATAGTATTCCCCTTACCCTCATCTATGAGTATGAGCTTTGAACAAGCTAACTTCGTTAGCAATTTCAATAAGAGAAATCATAATCTAACACCTATAAGCCCAATCAGAGGAATCATCCAAACTTTGCCTAATGAGGAATCAAACTTATAAAGTGTTACGCCTCGAAGCCGCAGAGTTGTAACAGCTCTGCCGTGTAAACCAACTTATGATAATAACCAACGTCACAGTCCATACCATAAATTAAATTTACATTAGGTATCTATGACTTCTCTCTTTGAAGTAAACAATTCAATTAAGATTTAAATTAAAATTTACATAAAAAGTTAAAACCTTAAGTCATATATATATATATATATATATATATTTACATTCACATTCTCGTAGAATTCCTAGGAGATTTTATATATTACAATAGTCTGCTAACTTACATATCAGATATCAGTTCTTAATCCTAGAGATACTAATAGGATCTTAAAAACTTGATCATTTAGCTAATTGATCCTCACTCCCCACAGCTTCAAAAGAGAATTAACCTCTGGATAATTGTATCGCGGCATAATAAATCAGAAGTCAGAACCTGCAAAAGAATCTATATGGGTATGAATAACTATGGCTCAGTATGTTGAATTGGAGACTTATGAAAGTATAATAAGCACAAACAATGTTATCGAGTAATTAATTATATGAAATACAACAAGTAAGTGTCATCACACAATGTAGTTCGATTTGGTGTGAAATCAGAGTAATTTCACTCGCTCTAATTCGGGTTGAGGAGTTTCCATTAATATAACAGTTCACAACCAAACCTAAGTTTATGCAATGGAGACACCACTTCCCCTAAGACTATCCTTCGAACCAATGCCCTGATTCTCATCGTGACCCTCTCTACTGTCACTTAGTTCGATTAAGGATAAAGAAAAAACTATTATGCTATCCAGTGTTATCTTTTTCGAAGGTGTTAGTGTTTGGTTGGAGAATCTTAATGGTCCCTTAAAAGGTTGCAATGCTTGTCAAATTAGGGTATTTAGGTCGATTAAGATTAGGTTCGATTTAAGGTGATTAGACAATTCCATACCAATTCAATCATAATAATCATCAATTACAACACAAATTTCGGCACGAAATCAAATACGAAGGCACATGCATAAAACCACTTACAATCATAATCATACACAATCCTAAGCCTTCGAGTACTCTAAAATAGTACTCCAAAATATGGTAAAGTAATAAACTTAACTTACTTAGAACCTTGGTCACTCAATCACTATTCGCAAGTTGACTCGTCTCTACGTCCTATAATATAAATACGTTCTTAATAATTATATCTTGATGATATATATATACACACACTTTAGGTTGTGATTTAACCAAATTCTTCCTATATACATATTAGTTATTAATAATTCATCCTAGGTTAGTTTAGGGTTCAGTTTCTAAATCCAATTTAAGTTTAGGTTCTAAATTGATTCAAACTACGAGTAAATCTTAAAATACGTTTCGAACCCTAATGTGAATTTAATCACATTAGGCTTGAGTATCCTAAATATCAAACTTAGTCTTAAATTAGTATTTTAGCTCATTTGATATACTAAAATCCTCATTAGTATACTGAATTTACTCTCGATATGAGAAAATTTTATATTTTTCCTATAATTAGCTAAATTTAAGTTTTATACCAGATTTAATACATATAATAATATTATTATATTATCCATTTTAGCTTATTATTTTATATTTATTATAATCCCAACTTCGCATATTCTTAAAATTACATATATTTACTACATAATTCCCATAATAATTATATTTAATACTCCAAGTGCTATGATTATGTTACCACATCAGAGATTAACATCCCTAAACATCTAATTACCCTCTAAATTAGTAATTAGTCATTTAATTACTCAATTAGTCCAAAATTACACATTTTATCCATCATTTTAGGGCTTAAAAATTACATAAAGATTTTGAAAATTAATTTTAAAAAAATAGCTTCATAACACTATTTTATATCACTTAAGTAGTTTATAGAAAAAATTCGAGCTTAAAACTACACTTTTAAGCCTATTTTATTTTAAATTGAAATATGTTCGGTTTTGCTTGGTTTCTTAAGCACCTTATATCTACAGATGCAATTAAACATAACCACTATTTTTCCCTAAATCTAGATACAATAAAATATCAGAATAATAAAATTTATAATTTTCTAGATATAATTAATAATTTTAATAATTTTTTCAATATTGATTGGAAAATTGGACTCACCTAATTCTTGGAATTATGGCTACTAGAACTAGTCTGAGGCTTGTTAGCAGGTCTAAACGGTTGAATTGGAGTGGTGATGGTTCGATTCTAGGTGGTGGTGATTCGTAACTTTAGCCTAATTGCTCTAACTATACAGATTTTTGTAATTTTTTTGAAAACCCTAATTGTCTCTTTGTTTTTGACTCTCTCTAATTTTCTACAATTATAAACATCCCAAACGAGCTTCTATAATTTTTTGGCTATTTATAGAGGTATAAAGGGATTTTGGTGCATTAATTAAACATGACAATGGCCATATCTTCTTTCATTTTGCCTTTTCAAGTGTTTGAATTTAATTGGTCCAAATTTGTTTCTTTATCCCCCAGTCGCCATGACCCAAATCTAGATTGTTCTCTACTTCTTTGATTTTTTTCTTATTTGTCCTTGATTTTTTAAATAATTTTCTTAATTATTTTGGCAATTTTTTAGTACTTTTAAAGCATTTTAGGTAATTTTACGTATTTTTACCTATGCGTAAATATATATGGAGTACAAATAAGTACTCCTAAATATTATTTATGTTATTCTATGATTTTTAGTATGTATATAATTTATCTTTAGCGATTCGTTAGTTATTAGAATGCATTTTACGCATTTCTAATAAATAACGGATAATATACTTAAGATTTAAAAATTTTATATTCTATTATTTTATTACTTATTTTCTTAAATTCAAACTTACAGGCTTACTTTTACTAATATTTTTAGTTTTTTTTTTTTATAATTTAGGTTCAATCGAATCATTTAACCGATTGTTTTAAACTTTGTGTACTAAATTTGATCTTACGATTACAGGACTTATATTTAAGGCTTACATAAAGCACCGCTTGGCCTTTTACAGCCCTCTCAACAACTAAAGGAGAAGAAGTCAAGTATAGAGGAGCTCATGATTAGTTTTATCTAGAGGGTTGATATGAAATTTCAAAACCATGATACAGCTATTCATAATTTGGAGGTGCAAATGGGTCAGATCTTGGAGATGCTTAGTAACCACCCTCAAGGTTTGCTACCTAGCAGTATTGAAAAGAACCCAAAAGAGGTAGATGCCATAACTCTCAGGAATGGAAGAGAGTTAGAGGATGTTACACAAAAGGACCCAAAGCATGTTGAGAAGAATAAGGAGCCATCCACTAAAAATGAGAAAAGAAAGGAGGATGAGGCAGGATCGAAGCAGAAAAAGGTAGATGTGAAGCCTTATGTTCCTCCTGTTCCTTTTCCTGGGCAGTTAAAGTAGCAAAAGCTCGACCACTAGTTTTCCAAATTTTTGGATGTTTTAAAAAAGTTGCATATTAACATCCCATTAATGGATGCGCTCGAACAAATGCCCTCTTATGCAAAGTTTATGAAGGAGATCCTTTCGAAAAAGAGGAAATTAGTTGACTATGAGATTGTGATGTTGATTGAGGAGTGTACAACTATCCTACAAAATAAGTTACCTCCTAAGCTTAAAGATCTTGGTAGCTTTACAATTCCTTGCATTATAAGGAACTCTTATTTTGATAAGGTTCTTTATGACCTTGGTGCCAGCATTAATCTTATACCTCTATCCATCTTTAAGAAATTGAGGTTAGGAGAGTGCAAATAGACTATGGTATCACTGTAGTTGGTTGATAGGAGTATTAAGTACCTTAAGGGGATCGTTGAAGATGTGCTAGTTAAGGTGGACAAATTTATCTTCCCTACAAACTTTATTGTCTTGGAGATGGAGGAAGACAGGGAACTTCCATTGATCTTAGGTAGGCTATTCTTGGCTACTGGTAAGGCTTTGATTGATGTTGCGGAAGGAACGTTGACACTCCAAGCAATGGATGAGCAAGTGACCTTTAATGTGTTCAAAGCAATGAAACACCCGAGTGATAGTAGTTCCTGCTATAACATTGGTATGGTCGATTAGTTAGTGCAGGAGACGAAAGAGGAGGAGATTGGACTGAATGGTTATGAGCATTTGGTTATATCAGAAGATTGGAATAGTGATGAGGAAGATGGAGATCGGGAGAGTGGGAGAGATGCATAGGTGGAGTAAGTGGCGAAGGTTTAGTTAGGTCCTCTAAGGTTTGAAGAGTTGGGAACCAATGCAACAAAATTGGTTCCATCCATAGAAGAGCCTCTGAAACTTAAGTTGAAGCAGTTTCATGCTCACTTATAGTATGTGTTTATGGGTGAGAATGAGACACTCCCTATTATCATTTTAGTAGAGTTATCATCGAAGAAGGAGGATAGGTTGATAGTAGTCCTCAAGGAATACAAGGAGGCTATTGGATAGAAGATTGCTAACATCCGAGAGATCCATACATCAGTTTGCATGCAATGGATTCTCTTAAAAGCCAAATGCAAGCCATTTGTTCAACCACAATGTAGACTCAATCCCACTTTGAAGGAAGTGGTGAAGAAGGAGGTTTTGAAACTCCTTGATGTCAGGATTATTTATCCAATCTCAGATAGCAAATGGGTGAGCCCTCTACAAGTGGTACCAAAGAATGGAGGTGTGATTATTGTAGAGAATGAGAGGAATGAGTTGATACCTACCTAGATCGTGACAGGATGGAGGGTTTGCATCGATTATCGAAAGCTAAATGATGCAACCTGCAAGGATCATTTCCCCTTACCCTTCATTGACCAAATGCTTGAGAGGTCAGCGGGGCATGCGCATTATTGTTTTCTAAATGGTTATTCCAGATATAACCAGATACATATCGCACTTGAGGATTAGGAGAAGACTACCTTCACCTGTCCTTATGAAACCTTTGTATTTAGGCGTATGCTTTTTGGTCTATGTAATGCACTAGCTACCTTTCAAAGGTATATAATGGCAATTTTCTTAGACATGATTGAGAAATACATTGAGTTTTTTGTAGATAACTTCTTTGTATTTGGCTCTTCATTTGAACAATGTTTAGAGAATTTGTCATCCATGCTTTAGAGATGCAGAGACACTCACTTAACCCTTAATTAGGAGAAGTGTCCTTTATGGTACAAGAAGGGATTGTGCTAGGACATAAGGTTTCTCATAGAGGAATTGAGGTGGACAGAGCAAAAGTTGATGTGATTTTGAAGTTGCATCCACCAGTGAATGTAAAAGGGGTGTGAAGTTTCCTAAGACATGCAAGGTTTTACTAGAGGTTCATTCGTAATTTCTCAAAGATCATAAAATCTCTATGTAATCTGTTGGAAAAGAAGACTTCATTTGTGTTTGATGAGGAGTGCCTTCGAGTATTTGAGATACTGAAAGAAAAATTGACCATTGCACCAGTAATTATGGCACCTGACTAGGAGTTACCTTTTGAGCTCATATGTGACGCTAATGATGTGGCAATGGGTGCTATGTTAGGCTAGAAGAGGGACAGAATGTTCCAGGCGGTATACTACACTAGTAAGATGTACAAGAATGCACAACGAAATTATGCCACTATAGAGAAGGGGCTTCTTGCAATAGTATTTTTTTGTGATAAATTTATATCCTATCTTATAGGGTGTACTGTAATTATGTATACTGACTATCATGACCCTATAGGAGGCATAGTAAGATTAACTAAAATTTTTATATCATGTGTGCACTAATGATACAAAAACTGCCTTGCAAGTTAGAGATTGTAAGACTCTAAATAGTTAGATACTAAGGTTTTTGATTTTAATTAAATAATTTGCTATAAAATATAAGTGAATATGGATATCCAATATTCCATAATTCACCAGAACCGTAGAGAATCAGTATCTCCTACCAAATAGTAAGATAAGGTAAAACAACTTAATAATTTACAAGAAATACTATATCATACATAATCTTATCATATAAATATTTTCTACATCAATTGTTTCTAAATTAACTATACACATTTCAATCAACTCTAACATTATCGAATCTATTTCTGATTTGCACTCTGCTCTCAAGATTTTCCCTAATCCCCACTTAAACGAACTTGTAAAAGAAATTATAGAAGAAGGAGCAAACCATGACTCAGTGAGTTCGTTCCTTACTACTACCTTTCAAACAAGTTATCAATCATTATTAGCACCCATGTAATCTATTTACATATGAAATGAATACAAACGCGATGAATGCAAGTAACACATCTATAAGAGTCCGTATTTATTCATACGGAGCACCTCACCTTAACTGCATGAGGCTGCCTATGATACGGTCTTACCAGATGATACTTGACTACTATCTTAGTTTGAGAAACAACAATCAATATCAGTGGACCCCAACTAGGGTTATCCACTAAACATATCCAAGGCCCCTCAAACACACAAAGCGAGTCCTCTCCCTATCAAAATATAACTAAGGCCTTATGGGTATAAATATGTGAGTCCTCTCGCAATAAATTAGTGATACTATGCTAGCTTTGCTTGAAGGATAAAATATTATTCATGTGTACTATGAGTCCTTACAGAAATTGATAACTCTTATTTTAAACATATTTCACATGATGATTTTATAGTATTTCCCTTACATTTTTGGTTTTCTTTAAAGAAATTGATACTAAATTGAGTAAAATTTTGATTTCAAGGTTTGAATGCGTTTTAGGATTGAAAACAAAGAAAAGGAATCAAGTTTCACTCAATTTAGAGTTCAAATGAAGGAGTTATGAAGTTTTGAAGTTACACAGTCTGGGACATAACCATGTCCTCAGGTTGTGTTCATGCAGGAAAATTTGCTAGGGTAAAAAAGTTACATGATCTGGGGGCACGGCCATGTCCCAGGCCGTGTCTGGTGACAAAAAAAGAAACCTTACAATACATTATAAAAGGATATAGTAGGGTTTCGCACAGGATGAGACACTAGAGAAGTGAAGAGACTTGAGGAGAAGGAGAAGAAAAAGGCGAAAGCAACATTAACTTTAAGATTGGAGAAATTTTTCATCAATCAAAGGGGTTTTTCATGTTTTATTTTATGTTTTTAATGGAACTCGTTTTTAGTTTCATTATGATAGCTTAGAATTCGTGTATTTAGGATTATGGAACCTAGGGTTTCATGTGACTCTTGGGTTGATTTATAATTTTCAATAAAGTTTCTATCTTTGCTTGATTCAATTATGTTGTTTAATTGTTAATTGATATTTCTATAATATCAATTTATGATATTATGCATGATGATTGAGAAATTGCATGTGTAATTAGATCTTGGCATAATTGGAGAGAATCACATGTATACTTAGAGATAAGATACGTGTTTCTTCCGGAAAGTTAATTATTTGTGTGGGAATTCATTATACATTAATGCAATTCTAAGTTATATTACTAAGTGAAGAGATTCCGGTAAATAATTTAGGATTAGGGTTAATATTCTTGAAAAAGGTATTAACTTTAATTGTGAATCCCTCCGGTCAAGGATAATAGAAATTGAATTGAATATATTTTAAGTGGTCACATGTTAAACACTAGGGGAAATAATTCTTAAATACGTTATTAACTTCTTGAAGTCGTTCTTAGTTTTATTGCTTTTTAAATTGCTTAATTAAGTCTCAATTAGTTTAGTTTGTTAATTTCAGTATTTTTTAATTCATTCAACTCAACACGATTTTCCGGTTAGATAATAGAGTTAAGGTTAATATTAGTACTCGAAGTCTCTGAGGGATCGACTCGGACTCACATCCGCTATATTAAAATTGATAGGTGCACTTGCTTGATATCAGAAATCATATAAAATACAGTTAAGATTGGAAAAATACTTTTCAAAAATACTTTTCTCAAAAAAATTTGCAAAGCTAGTATTCTCTATCCGTATACCAATTGGAGCACAAACATGAGATAGATATAAATAGTCATTTTAGTCAAATAGTTATATTTATCAATTTAAGAAAGTGATCACACAGATAATAGCACACAAAACAATCAATCATTCTATCAAACGATCAATATCAGTAAGCAGATAGCAGATCATAAGAACTCCCTCACCTAGGTTAATGCTCACTCTCCAATCCTTTGGGATTTTTGGTTCTTGATAATTGAGTACCTAAAACATAAATAAATCTATAAGTATTTTGAAAAACTAAATTTATCGATTAATTAACTATCTATCATTATTTTCTTAGTTTCTTACTATAACCCAAGTATTGTATAAAAATAGTTTAACTTAAATCTTTCACCTATTTTTCTCGATTTATCATAAATTTTTAATCGCATACAACTTTTCCATTTTAACTTCGATTTTTATGAACTTATAGTTGATTTTTATGAACTTATATTCGATTTTTATCGTTTTTAGACGTATTTTTATGTAACGAGATCTATTTTGGACGTTGTAACCTACATTTTCCATTATGATGTAATAATATTACGAATTTTATTATTTTGACTTAAATAATTATAAATTATTATTTTAAGCCTTTTCTTTATATATTTATGATTTAATAAATATCTAAATTTTATATTTTTGATATTTTCTTATTTTTAAGTTTATTTTATCAGAATTTGTGTATTTAGATATTTTTAAGGTTTAAGACTTATTTAATTCATTTTTACTATTTTCATAATTTTCTAGTTAATTAATTATTTTATTATTATTATTATTATTATTACGAATTTAATTAAATTTTATTAAATCATGACATGGTAGCATGAGAAGGTGCCACATGTTATTTTCATGATTTAGTATATTTTTCAAAATTTTCCTATTTTTTACTTTACTTAATAATTTAATATTATAGTATATCACATATATACATTATAAGTGTACCATATACTTATACATACTATACTTTCAATATACGTATTTTTATACGTATATATATACACTTATGAAATTAGTTCCCTTCACTTATTTATTGTAATACTTATGTAATTTAGTAAGATAACCCTAAATATACTATATGTTCCATACACTTATACATACATATACCATACTAATACTTTTTGTATTTTATACATTTATATATTTATACATGTATTGTTAGTCACTTATTGGTACATATACTTATATAATAAAAATACCTATTATACACATATGCATATATGATATTTATATATATATTATGCTTATGTTTTTGTACTTTATAGTTACATATTCAACATATCTATAATGAAAATACATAGTATACATATATATATGTACATCTACACAAATCTTTATACTAAATATGTGTAGAATCAAATATGACATATATGTAAACTTTGAATATACCTATGTATTTATACCTATAAGTACATGTACATGGCATAATACCCATTTTCATAAAATCCTAATACATATACATAGGTTTTTCTTTGAAAGATTTGTACATACTCTTAATATACATAAGTACTAAAATATACATATATATATATATAAATACATATAAATGATTATTGTAAAATCAGTATCATATACATACTAAGTGCTCTTACTTTGGTGTCTTGAATATATATATATAATCCATGGATTCTTTTTCTTCTTCTTACTTTAATTGTTGTTGAAAGAATTAAAAGAAAAGTAAAAGATGGAAGTGAAAAGAAGATGGGAAAGTTTTGGTTTTGGAGAGGGGGATTTGTGTGTGTTATTTTGTGTTTTAAGACTTTGAAAATGATAGAGTAAAATGAAATACATGGACATACTTGCAGCTGGCACAACATCAAAAGGAAAAGAGGAAAAATGAAATGAATAAAAGAAAAGAAAAAGAAAAAGTAAGATAAGATAATGAAGAGATTTGATTAGATCCTTATCCATATCTTAATTTCATCTAAACTTTTAACACATGGGAAGAAAAAAACAACCATACAAGTAGATGCCCCAATACGTCCAGCTGAAGGGAAAAAAAATCATGTGGAAAAGAGGGAAAAAAAAAAAAATAAGGAAGGAAAGAAAAGAAAAAGGAAAAGGAAAAAAAATTAAAAATAAAAATTTCAAATACAAAATTATAACATTATATGTTTAATAATAATTATGAAATAATATTTTGAAATTTTATAAAATTTATTAATTAAATTATTACCAGTTGTGTTTACAATATTTAGGAGTTATCTCAATGCGTTCGTAATCGATTTTACACGATTGCATGTATTAATCGATAATTATATTTGATTAGAGTTTTATTACTGTTAGAATGTAATAATTCATTTTGTAAGCTTAAAATTATAGTTTTAAGGTTTTCGTCAAGTTCGAGTTTAATCTCGAGTATTTATGCGTATCTATGGTTTAGGGTTTTCGTATGCGATTTAAGTTTCGATCAAATTTTTTAGGGGTTTTATTATTATAATATATTCAAATTTATAATTTAATAAAATTTTTATCTTACTTAGGCTTATTTACTCATGAAGTTATTTACAGTACTATAGTTCAATTCTATTCTCAAATAGTTAAATTCGTAGAATTTACATTGACTACTCAAAATTAATTAGGTAGATTTTGCTACTATAAGAGTTCGATCTTGAGATTTGAGATAAGGGTACTGAAAATTTGGTGGTTGACCATCTTTCGAGGATTGTGAATGAGAAAGATAAGCTACCCATCAATGAAGTGTTCCTTGACAAGCACCTCTATACAGAGTCTTTAATAGATCTACCTTAGTATGTCAATATTGTCAATTACCCGGTCAGTGGCATATTACCCTATGGAATTTCTTATCACTAGAAGAAGAAATTCTTATCAGATATCCAATATTACTTCTGGGATGAGCCATACTTTTTCAAGAGTTGTGCAAACCAAGTAATTCAATGATGTGTTCCTAAGTGTAAGCATGTCAACATTCTTCACCATTGCCATTCTAAAGAGCTTGGTAGTCATTTTGGTGTTGAGAGGACTGCAACTAAATTTTTATAGTGTAGATTTTATTGGCCTACCTTACTTAAGGATTGTAGGGCATTTGTGTTAGGCTGTGCTTAATGTCAACAATCTTGGAATATTTCCAAAAGATACGAAATGCCACAAAGTGGAATTCTAGTGATGGAATTATTCAATGTGTGGGGGATTTATTTCATGGGACCATTCCCCATTTCTTTTTTGAATAAATACATCTTGGTTATAGTTGACTATGTGTCAAAGTAGGTTAAAGCTATTGCTCTCCTAACCAATGATCACCGAGGTGTACTTAAGTTTTTGAAAAAGAACATCTTCACCAGGTTTAGGACACCATGTGCTATTATTCGTGATGAAGGGACTCATTTTTGTAATAAGCAATTTGATAATTTGCTTGCTAAATGTGGAATGAAACATAAGTGGGCAACACCTTATCACCTTCAAACAAGTGGTCAAGTTAAGCTTTCTAATAGGGAGCTAAAGCAGATTTTAGAAAAAATAGCTAGTGCATCACGTAAAGACTAGTCGCTTAAGCTTGATGATGCTCTTTGGGCATACCGGACTGCTTACAAAAATCTAATTGGCATGTCCCTATGTATGATGATATTCGGCAAAGTGTGTCATCTCCTCATGGAGTTAGAGCATAAGGCTTACTAGGCCATAAAATTTCTAAACTTTGATAGAGATGTTGCAGCTAGCCATTGGTTGCTTCAACTTAATGAGTTGGAGGAGTTTTGAAATGAGGCATTTGTGAACACTAGGATCTATAAGGAAAAGACAAAAAAGTGGCATCATAGGAATATTCTTCATAGAGAGTTTAGGGTTGGACAGAAAGTGTTGCTATATAATTCTCGGTTGAAGTTGTTTCTTGGTAAATTGACGTCCAAGTGGTTTAGATCGTTTGAGGTAACCAAAGTTTTCCCTTTTAGAGATGTTAAGATTAAGGAAGATTCAGGGGCCCCTTTTTGAGTTAATGGGCACTTGTTGAAGCATTATTATGAGAGGGAGGCAGCCTACTATCTCTTTATTTTTCCTGCTTATTTTACATTTTCTTCAGTGTCTTTCATCTTTTTATTTAGTGTGTAGGCTATAAGATTTTGCTTGGTTATAGATGGTAGGATTATGTTACTATGGATAGGGCAATTTAACCAATGAGTTGCTCATCACCCTAGGGGAGTCCCGTTTCCTAGCTTTCTTTATGCTTTTCTTTTGTTTAGCAATGAGGACATTTTTGTCCTAAAGTTAGGAGTGAGATATTTGTTTTGAAGATGAGGTGATAGAGATGAATTGAAGTGTTATATTTTGATGCCACTTAACTGTTATATTTTTGGTCCTTATAAGCGATTATTGGAAAATCTTGCACTTGAATTTACATTATTATATGAAATACCATTTCATTGTACATACACATCTTAGAATCAATTTGCATTTCTAATGGAAATGCAACTTCTTGGTTAATTATTTTTTCGATTTTTTTTTTGCACTTAATTCTATTTGATCATTTATGAACTTTTAACACGATTAGAGTTGAATTGTGAAATCTGTGTTAGGTATAGTTACGTGTTATTTAAACTTTGATTTGAGACTTGGAATTAGGGCAATGTCACTATTAAGAGTTAGATAATCATAATTTTAAGCTTACTTTAATGTATACTCATTCTTTAAAAGTCTTTAGAGCCTTATAATTCATAGTAAATGAACAAATGAAACTTGTTTCTTAAAAATCCCTTGAAAAATCAATTTAATTGGAGGTGTAAAAAAAAAAAAAAAGTAGTAAATAAATTGGATATGTTGGTAAGGATCAACCTTGGTCCCTCAAAAAAGCAATATTCTTTCTCGCTGCCTACGTAAAAATAAGTTGGTATGGATTCACCTTGGTTTCTTAAAAGAGCGAGGTTTGAATTTTGCTGCCAATTGACTCAATTATAATAATTGTGCTTAAATAAATAATAGAGTAAATGGATGGTTCGAAGGAGAGTCTTAATGCTTAGTAGCCTAAGGTCGTCTGGCCTAGGACTTAGTGATTGATGAAACTACTCCATTTCAATAAAAAAATAAATAAAAAAACCTCTTATGAAAATCAATACTAAGGGGATGATCAGGGGATAGGTGATGTAATATGCATTTATTTTGAATTATGATACTTGGAGAGATGAAAGAGGGGAGTGTATGCATTTTAGTTAAGTGTACAAAGTACAGGTGACTCTTTGATGATTAGTTGATGTTATATCTAATTCCAACTTTCTAAATCTTTGTTTAAATGATATGGTAGAACTTTATCTCATATAGATTAACTATTGACCTTCAGTATTTTAGTGTTCCTAGAGCATGTAAATTGTGATCGAGTAAATGCAAGCAATTGAAAGTTACAACAACCTGAATTTGATTAAAATGAATGTGAATTAATAAAGAGTCATATCTCTTAAGCACCGAATAGAATTTATGTGCTGGTTTTCATGTAACATTATAATTAGTATAGTACTTGTCCTTGGTTGTTTTTTATTGATATATTTTGTTTGAGGATAAAAAAATCTTAAAGTTGGGGGCAGTTGATAAGTGGTAAATTTTATATAATTTTATTCCAACTTTATACTATACTTATATTATTTTAATAGAAAAATATGCCAATTCAATGAGTTTATACAAAAAGTTATTTGAGTAGAAAATTTGGAATAAGAATTGGAAAAGCCAATACAAATACATGGAATTTAGTCCACGTCCAACATGTACATATCCATCCATTATCAATTGAGAAAGCTAAGTCTAACAAAAGTCCTCAAGTACTGCGAATGGAAGATATTGAAGCCCACTGGAATTTAACTCCAACCGATTACGAATTGCGAATCCGATTACTGTGTAGCATGTCAACTTGCAAATTCCACAGTCCATTATACATCATGAAAGAAAAATCAAAGGGGCAAATTCTATTCCACGTGAAATCAAGCTTAGCCCATTGGAGTTCATGATGCCGAGGGTTTGTCCGATAAAAAAAGAAAGTCCGAAGTCGGGACGAGGGGGATATATTTTCCAGACATTCATGCCACATGCGAAGAGAAGGAAACATATTATTTTTCCGATTTCCGTAGCCGTGGGGAGGAGAATTGAATAATCATTGATTTTTTCTTCAGATTTAGTAGCAGCGAGTATATTTGTTTATCCAATTTCCGCAGCCGCAAGCAGGAGACGAAGGAAAAACAAATCTAAATTTTGTAGCTGCACACTGGAGAACGAAGAAAAATTTCTAGGGTCTTCATAACAAAAACACAAAAGATTCAAGAAAGATCGGATTGAAAATCAGATTTACATTTCAAGATTCATAACTAGATTTTCTAATCCTTTTTGCTTTCAATATTTATTATGTTTCTTGAATTCTTTTGTGTGATCTTTATTTTTGTTATGAACTAAATTAGATATAATGGGATTTTAACACAGCTTGATGATTTAATCGATACATGATTTTATTATATGTTATTATTTAATTGATTGGATTTTTTATTATTCGATTTCATGGCTCATAATTCTATTGTCTGGCCTACAATATTTTCGTGAATGAAGCTTGAAAAACTTGAAAGAGAATGGATAGTTTATACGGAATTGGAATAGAATTGATTTAATTGTTGATATGGAAACATGCACTTAAAATTAATTTTAGGATTCATGTTCATAATGCGATTAGTATTAATTTTTGTAACATAGAAATATGCATGAATCTTGATATTAATTAGGGTAACAAATTTTGTGAGAGGAAATTTATTACATAACAAGGGATTATATATAAACTACTTAAAATGAATGTTTTTACTATAATTAGGGCAATATTGACTTGAAAGAAAAGTAAGCTCTTGTGAATCGAATTAAAAACCAATTAATTAATTTTATCATATTTTACTGATATGTATTGATTTGTCAGATGATGGCTTTGTTGAGATCTCATGTTATTATTAGTGCATTCTTTCTTTGTGATGTTAGTATTTTTTTTTTTTAGTTTATTCATAGTCGTAGTTAATTAGTTCCTTTTATTTTAATTTTTTTCACTATTCTATTTTGATCGCCTAGCTAAGAAAAGAATTAAAATAATTTAATTCTTAGTTTCCAATCCCTGACAATGACATAGTTTCACTAGTCATTTTTACTACAGTGTACGACCTGGTTCACCTGCTAAAATGTTTTTATTGAAAAATAATTTAAAAAAAAAAATCGTGCTCATTAGGTCACACAACTATCGACATCATACAAACTAGGGGTGGGTATGAACCCCAAGATGGTCCAAAAGATAAATGAAGGTTGAGGATTAAGTAGAGGTTCTCATTCACCAAAGATGGATATAACTCATTAATACCTCATATGAGCTCGAACTATACCTAATATGACACATAAGTATAAATATGAGGTTGGTCGCTACTAATCTATGCTTAATGGCCTAGATAATATAAGACTCACAATCAGGTATTCAAGGTCTGGTTTATAGAATTTAGGATGCTTAAGCAAAATTGTTCGATCTAATCCAAATTTTACGATGAAGTTAGAATTATTAGTAAAAGTGATCTCATGAGTTTGGATTTAAGAAAATAAGTAATAAAATGATTAATTAATATAATATTGAATTTTATGAAAATTGTTCGTTATTTATTGGAAACGCTTAGAACAAATTTCAATAACTAACGAATTGATAAAAATAAATTATATGCACAGTAAAAATCATAAATAACTTAAATAATATTTAGGAGGATTTATTTATACTATATATGTATTCACATGTAGGTAGAAATATACAAAATATACCAAATTAATATTAATTAATAAAAGGAAATGCATGAATAATTAAAGAAAAATCACGAAAATTATGGAATTGTCCAAAATTGAGGCATGGCAGCTTGGAAATAGAGAAACAAAATCAATCAATTAAATTTCAACAAATAGAAAGTAGAAAAAGGATAAGATAAGGTTAAATGTCACCTTAAATTAATGCATAAAAAATCCCCTAAAGCTTTATAAATAGCCAAAAAATTTTAAAAGCTCATTTGGTCAGTTTAAAGTGTGAGAAAAATAGAGAGAACCAAAAAAGTGAAGGTTAGGATTTATTTACAAAAATTACAAAAAAATCTATACAATTAAAGCCTTAGAGGGGAATCAACACCTAACGACAACTTGAGAGTGGATGGCCACCACCACCATACGGTAGTGGTAGCGCCTAAGCCAGTCAATAAGGCCTTAGTGGTTAGAGCAGCCAACGCCGATAAGTTTTGATTCCTTCTCGATTTTTCTTAAATTGTTACAAATATTAAATTTATTTGGAAAATTATGAATCTTGTCATTCTAGGATATTTTAGTATTACATTTAGGGAAAAAATTTATTTTGATGAATTTATGTAGAGAACTATACTGTCTTTAAGAAATCATGCAAAATTGAATATATTTTGAATTGGAAATAAATAAACTTAAGAGTATAGTTTTGGACTCAAAATTTTTGTGTATATTACTTAGGTAATATAGCATAGTGCCATGAAACCCTTTTTCAGAAATTAATTTTTGAAAATTTTAAGTGATTTTTAAGCCCTTAAAATACATATATAATTAGTTATTTTTGGGGGTTAATTAATGATTAATAGAATTATTACTCATTTAATATATAATTAGGGATTTTAAGGTATTCATATTTGATGAAGTATGATATTTATAGCATTTAGGGTGTTAGATGTAATTATTAAGATATTATGTAGTATATATGTAATAGGTAAAAATAGTAAATTTAAGTTAATTTTGTAATTTAGGGTAATTAGGTATAAATTTTGATTTGGGAGGAATTTAGATATTTTGAGATGTTAGTTGATATTAAGAGATGATATTTGAAGTAATAGAAATATTATACATGTATATTATGTGCATATTAGGCGATAATATATAATATGAAAGTAAAAGAAATTAATGAGTGGAAAATATTAGGTTAAAATTGATATTATAATAATAATAATAATATATAGAAAATTTGGTAGGAGACTCAAATTTAGGTGTTTATATGAAAAATGTAAAATTTCTTTATATCAGGAGTAAACTCAATAGTTGAGTTAAGATATAGGGTATATATACCGTATAAGATAAAATACTGGTTAGGCGTTAAATATGATATTTAGAAAATCTGGTAATAATGTAATTAATTTCATCGTATGGGTTGAAATGAGTTTCTAAGATTCGTGTATAAAATCGTACTTAGAAACATAACTAGAATCTAATTTAAAAATTAATTCAGAAACTAAATTGAAACTTAGCATAAATAAACAATAATTGTAAAAGACTTGAAAACCTATGTAATTGGGTATATTAAACCTTAAACCAAAGATAATAATAAGCATTATAAGATAAAACCAATCTATAACAGTTATGTGAAAAATTAAAACAATATTTGTATTATAGGGACTTTTAGTGATGGCCAGTATGAGTTGCTCGTCGAGTGAGCAAGCGAGGAATTTAAGTAAGTTGGGATTAATATGTTGTTGTATTTAGAAATACTAATTGTAGTACTTAGAGGCTTGAAATTGTACCTAATTGTACCTGTTAAATAGTTGACTGTGCATATGTGTTTGTTTTTGAGTTGATGATGTGATTTGGTTTATTGCTCTAGCTTGTATTGTGTGATTTGTATGAAATAATTGATCACTCTAAACTAGACCTAACCCAATATATGACTTATAAACATAAATCGGACCTGTATGGCAACCTATTAAGGGAAACTTAAGGTTCTCTGGCCAAATACTAACCCTTTCGAAAGGAATAGTGCTGGATAGTATAATTGGTTTTTTTTTCATCCTTAGTTAAACTAAGTGACAGGTGAGGAGGTCGTGACAAGGGTGAAGTCAATAGTTCGAAGGTAGTCGTGGGAGGAGTGGTGTCTTCATTGCACAAGCTTGGGTTTGGTCGTGAGCTATTGCATTAATGGAAACTCCTCAACCCGAATTAAAGCGAATGCAATTTCTCTAATCTTATGATGGGCTGGATAATGTCGTGCAATGGCATTTACTTGAACATACATTGCATCTAATAATTTGGTTAATAACCTTGTTTATGTTTACTATAAAGTTTTAAGTCTTTGTCCCAATTTATTAAGCTGTAGTTGCATATATTCCTTTAGATGTTATTGTAGGTGCTAGCAAGGAAGCGGCCTATAATTACCCTAAAGCTAGCAATTGCTGAATCCTGAAGGAGTAAGGATATAAACTGAAGACCAAATACATTCTCAAGTTTAGGTTTATCTTTAAAGCTTTTAGTATTAATTTACAAATTGCTTAATTAGATTATGTTAGCTTGCTAAACTTATAAATGCACTCAGATTATTTTAATGTGAATATTTATTTTTCTTAAGTTTATAAGTAAATAATATATTTAATTTATGAACTGTTTATTTCAAAGCGGGTTAGTTGTGAACGCCTTATGTGAATCAGGTCTAAGATAGCAACTGTATAGTCAGCTTCTATCTTAGAATGGTTTGTACGATGGGATTGTTACAACTCTACCGTTTCGAGGCGTGATAGATAAAAGTTCTTTAAGGTTTTGGTCCTCAACGAAAAAACACAGGCTCAAGAAGAAGGAAGAATAATGTTTGAAATTCCATATCACTCGTATTATAGCTATTACATATTACAAGTATTTATATGGCCCAATTAAGGTAAGTCTTAGGTAAATGTAAATTAGCAAAAAGATTTTTACTAGAAAAGGAAAAGTATGTAATCTAAAAGGGTAAATCTATAATCAAATGGAAAGGGAATATTCTTGTAATGACAGTACGAATGTAAAAAAAAATAAGGTACGTGTCAATTGCCTATTCTGTAGTCACATTAGTAAAGTTGATCCGAGTGGAGTAAGCCAGGTTAGATGCTCGGTCATTCGAATGTTCAAGGCTTGAGAAGGGTTGGTCCAATAGATAGCCATTCTTCAGATTAGCCTTGACTAATCGGCTTAGAAGTGGGGCAGCTCGACCTTAGAAATGAGTTAGCTCGGCCTTGGAAATGAGTTTGCTCTGTAGCAAGTGAGCTCAATGCTTAACCTTGGATTGGTGAGTTGTAAACAAGTTGGCTTGGCAATAGGTCGAGTACCTCGAGAGTTTCTTCAATGAGATAGAAAATAGAGTACCTTGGTTGGTTGGGGTAGAGAATGCATTGTTCTTTAGAGTTTCAGCTCCCCTAAATAGCTCGGCGAATCAGATGGGCAAGTCTTCAAGCTTAGAGCGAGTAATTGGTTCATGATCCCTATCAATAAGAGTCTTAAGGAATTATTTCTCAAGTCATTTAAACTCTTGAACAACATAAATACTTTCCAAACTCTTAGGCTATGATTATACTATTATGTATAAGGTTGTACAAGATAATATAGTAGTTGATTCTTTATCTCGACAACATGACCGGTTTCTTAGACTATTATCTTTTTCTATACCTTGTGCTACATGGATAGAAGAACTTAAATGAAAATATAGTACAATGTCGACCTTTCAGTAGATTATAGAGGATATGAACGGTGGAAAGCAATTGAAGTGGCTATTAACTTGGAAGAATGGTTTATTGTTTTACCAACAAAGATTGATTTTGTTGCCTTAGTCTCTGCTTATTTCCAAAATACTTTATAAGTGTCATACCACTCTAATAGGTGGGCATTTTGGAGTGGTTAAAACATTTCATAAGGTGGCATCTCAATTTTTTTAGAAGGAATGCAACAACGAATTGCAGATTATGTCAAGAATTATTCTACATGTCAGCAAGTGAAGTATGCTACTACATCACCAGGCTGGGTTTCTTGTTGCCTTGCTAATTCCTAATCATATTTGGGAACATGTGAGTTTAGATTTTATCACAAGTCTTCCTAAATCGCAATGTTTAACCATCATATTAGCAATAGTTGATATATTATTGAAATACTGTCATTTAAGGACTTTAGAGCCACATTTCATAGTAACTATAGTTGCTTAGTTATTTTTACGCATGGTCATTGGACTACATGGGTTTCCGAGATCGATGGTTTTTTTTATAGGGATCTTACTTTTGTAAGCCACTTTTGAAAGGAATTATTTCATTCGAGTGGTTCTAACTGGTAATGAGTACAACCTATCACCCTCAAACTTATGGCTAAACTAAGGTCATGATTAGAGTTATTCAACAATATTTGAGAAGTTTTGTTATAGACTGACTGTATGATTGCGTTAAATTCCTTCCTTGGGAAGAGTGGGCTTATAATTCTTCATATCATCAAACTACTAAATGTACCCCTTTTGAAGTGGTGTATGGTCATAAGCCACCAATCATACCTTAATATTCTAGGGGAATCACTAATTTAGAAGTTAGGCAGAGAACTCCTTAATAGAGATGAACTATCAAAGACATTGAAAGAAGCTTTACAACTTGCTTAGAATAGAATGGAGAATCAAGTTAATTACCACTATTCAAAGGCTACATTCATTTAAGGTGATATGGTTGTTTTTTTTTTTTTCAAATTACAACTATATAAACAACTTTCTACAATTCAAGGCACTTATCATAAGTTTGCTAAGAGGTATTATAGGCCTTTTCCTATAGTCAAAGCCATGGGTAGAAATCCTTATGAGTTGGAGTAGCCTCTCTTTGCAAAGATACACAATGTTTTTCACACTTTTGTTTAAAAGTAAGTTCATAAGTCTTAATTACCATCACTTGATTTTCCTTTGGAATTCTATATAAGCCATCCTATTATTCAACCTTTATCTATCTTGAAAACTAGAGTTGTCAAGCATAATAATGTGTAGGTGCCTCGATATCTAGTTTAATGGAAAGGGTTGCACTTAAAGATACAACATAGGATGATTGGACAGAGTTTCAAACATTATACCATAGTTACAACCTTGAGGATAAGGTTGTTTTTCATGGAGGAGAGGAAAATGATACAATAAGATGTGGACATATTACAAAGAAGCTAGTGTGGCAATATAATTACTATATTCAATACAAATGGTGAGAAATTGTAACTCTAAAAAAAAAGAAGGAGGGAAATAACAAAAAATTGTAATTGACAATAAACTATAATTAATAGAAAGAAATAAAAAGAGGAGATATTTGGAATTAATCCAAATAGTGGTGCCTTTGATATCTAAAAGATTAGCCATTTCAAATTGGCTTGTTACCATATTCTTTGCTTTTCCTTACAAAAACACAAAAAAATTTTCATTAGAAATTAAGAATACAAAAAGATTATAGACTATTAGAGAGAGAGAGAGAGAGAGAGTAAGTTTTAAGGTTTATAAACTTACTTGTGCGAGAACAGGCGAAGTGACAAAGGGTATCGAGAGTTTACTAGAGAATGGAGTTACTAGATAGTAGGCTGGACCAATATAGTAGATCCAGCTTATTACATTTTCCTAAGCTAACATCAAATAAAGCATATTTAGTTCTTTCCCAATAGGAATATCCCATTATATGGCCAGGCTAAGTGCTTATTCAGGTTTAGCCATTTTTGCCTTTTCTTCTCTTAGCATTTTGTTCTTGCTTCATTTTTATTTTTAGTATTTTAAATTATTTTCATTATATTATTTAGTTTAATTCTTTTTAATAATATGATTTCATTAAATTAATTGTTATTGAACCATTTGTAAGCCAACACTAGACCCTTGAGTAGCATTAACAAAAAAGGAAGATATTCATACACTAATAATTTGTTTGTCAAAAATCAAAAGATAAATGTGAGTTTGGAAGATGACCAAAATATTGGTAATGATTTTACCATCTTTGCATTAATAACAACAACAACACTAATAATAATAATAATAATAACAACAACAAATTTTTTACATATTTTATGGACTTAATAAAGCTCCCCACATACACCTAATTGATAATAATTTATCAAATAAAAAGGACTCAGTTGCTAACCTCAAATGAAAAAGCAAAAGTGGTACTAAAAAGAAATGAAACTTCACTGCAATGAAATTAGTAACTACAATCATAATGTAGAAAAGGAAATGGCCATAATCCATGGTAAATATAGAAAGCAAAATCCTAAAAGCCAAAACAGCACTACTAACTTTGAGTGTTTAAGTTAAGGCCTATTTGAGATTAGTCTCATTCCATATTTAACAATAAGTTTTCTTTTTTTTTTTTAATTATTACCATAACACAATTCTCTCTTTAAATATACAAGCGTAGAACACCTAATTGAACAAAAAGGGGGGAAAAAGAAAAATAGAGCACGCTGGAGATGCATTCGCATGTATAATCACAGCAACAATAGTGATTTTAATCCATTATGTGTTAAGAGCGAATATCATTAACTTTTACAAACTCTAAACTATAGGAATTGGGGGTATTATTTGTTTGAACTTAGCAATTTGGTCCGAGTCATTTGTTGAAGATGGACTTTTTCCGATGAGTATGTACCAAGAACCATCCCAAGTATTTCGGACATTTCAACAACTAGAAAAGATAAATCAATATTGAAAAATAAATAAATAAATAAAAGAAATTAAAAAAGAGGATCCGGTTTCTTTATAAATAGGACACAATATGTTAAACAGTTTGCTATAGATTTCACATCACTCTCTTTCAACGACTTGCTCTGTTGCATCTTTTCTTTCTACATCTCCTTGGTGAAAAAGAGAACATATATACATATATATGATGCCTACAATTCTTATTTTTGCTGTAAGTAGTTACATGGCTCAAAAGAGAGATGATAGTCATCTTGAATTTTTGTTGGATTTTCATGACCATGTATCGCACTCAAACACGTGTTTTATGTTGGTTTAAATTTGTATTGTATTTTTATATCTATGTTCGAATTATGATAAAATTCAAGCCTATTAAATTTTTGTTCCCCGTATTTAGCCTATTAACCATATCGTTGTTCGCTCGATGCATGGCTGGACGAAAATATTGGTACGAATTTCAATAAACGGACATGTCTTAGCTTCCAATATTTTGGTTTTTTTGATTTCATTTTTTTTTTTAACCCAGTAAAGCCCAGAATAACTAACATTAACATAGTAGAAAAAGTGTTTCCACAAAATCGGAAACTAAACTAAAAGGATCCTTTAGTTGACGGATTGGATGATTTGAAGCAATACCCAGGGAACTAAATCCGGTCGCAGACTCTTTAGCTGGATGCTGGAGCCTGGATGGATGCAGCATCAACGGCAGGAAAGAAGAGATTTTTGTTTATCCTCCTCAATTTTGTTTGTCTTTGTTGACAAAAAGATTTACGTACGTAATTATGGCTTGTATAAGGAGATGCAAACCCCCCTTACTCCTCTAGGACTTGTAATACAAGAAGGAAACTGTTATTATGTTTTTGATCATGGGACAAGAGCTAGTAGCTCTAATGCTCTCTGTATTAGGGGTTGTAACCTCCTTTTTAATCTGAAGTTTTATTATTCCGCTGAAAAAAAAAAAAAACTAAAAAGATCCTTGATAATTCGGTGTATCTTTGAATATGATCAAGAGAGTTTTAAAGTTCATTGTCGCTTTTTTATATTAACATTAGAGTTAAATTATACACGTTTTTAGTAATAATTATGACCTAGAATGGGCTAATCAACATTTATAATATTTTATGAACATTTAAGTGCTTCTACGAATCTTTCCTTTTCTTCCCATGATAACACATAGAAATTAACAAATTATACAATTGACACTCATGGTGTCCCAACCTCAAATTTGCATAATTTATTTTGATATGACCAATCTAGCCCTCCATCCCATCATTCAATTTTATTTTATATTTTAATCTAAACCATTAAGTTTACTTTTATTTAATAGTTCAAATTTAAAGAAGTATAAATTAAGAAAGAGATTGATGGTGAGACTGGTTTTGTAAAAAATAAGAACAGAACTATAGAAAAATTTCCTGTTTTATATGTGTAAGTAGGAGAAGTAGATGAGAGAGAAGGTGAACAAATTGGAGTTCAAAAGTAGCAGAAGAGAGAGAAAAATCAGGTGGAAAAAGAAAGAGGAAATTTTCAAATTTATCCATGATATAAGATTTTTATAATTTGAAGAAGTTATTTTAGTATAGGTATTTTTGTTGAATAACATTGAGTTAGGGTTAAATAGGTAATTTATGAATATGATGATTACATAAACATCTTGAGGCTTAAATAATATAAATATATACACTAAAAAAAAATTATTTTCTTTTGAATTGTGATCTTAAAATAATATATATCTTACACCATTATCTATGTATGTACATATTCTGAACTATTAGCAATGTAGTTAGCTTGAACATTTTAGAAAATTAAGTTGTCCCAATGAAATGAAACACTAGTATGATGTTTCCCTTCAATTCTTGCTTAATGCCTCCCATCTTAACTACCATCCCAATAGGAATATCTCATTACATGGCCCATCCAAGTGCTTACTTAGGTGTAGCCATTTTTGCGTTTTTTTTTTCCAGTATATTTTCTTTCTTCATTTTCCTTTTTACTAATTTCAAGTTATTTTCATTATATTATTTAGTTTAACTCATTTTAATAATATCATTTTGTTAAATTAATTGCTATTGAACCATTTGTAAAACAACACTAGACCCTTAAGTAGCATTAACAAAAAATGGAGATATACTGATTATGTGTTTATCAAAAATCAAAAGACTAATGTAAGTTTTGAAAATGACCAAAATATTGGTAATGATTTTGCCATCTTCGCATATATATAGTATTTTAAGAAATTCACATGATAACAAATTTGCTACATATTTTATAGACTTAATAAAGGTCCCTACATACACCTAATTCATAACAATTTTGCAAATCTTTTCTTTTAATAGTATGTGAATTTTTATTTCCAATTTTGATATTCTAATTATTAACTTCATCATAATTAAGAAATAAAAGTAGATAAGATACAGATAAGATGGTTTTGTAAATACTAGATTTGAAAAAGATATAGATTAGATACAAAACAAATAGAGGTAAGATACAAACAAAATAAATACAATAAGACTAAAAATGATACTTAAATTAATGAAACTTCACCACATTGAAAGTGGTAACTACAATCATGATGTAGAAAAGAAAATGGCCATAATCAATGGCAAATATAGAAAACGAAATCCCAAAAGTTAAAAAAGCGCTATTAACTTGAGTGTTTATGTCAAAGCCATATGAGATTAGTCTTATTTCATATTTAACAGTAAGTTTTTCTTTTAAAGATAATGATTTGAAATATCCCAAATATAAATGTGCAATAAACATTAACATTAGGTTAGAAATAGAAGTATTGAACCATAGGAATAAAGCACATTTCTTCTCAAATTAGTAAAGAGAATGTCCTTCAACTTCATTGATAAAATTAGAATTTTGGTGTCCAAATTTTTGAAAAACAATGAGGTTAGATTTTTGATATTTTTTATTTAACATGGAAATAATGAGCTAGAAAAGTATGAAAGTGGTGTCCCCTTGAGTAATTTCATTTACATGTGATATAATGTGGTTGTAAATGAGCTTAGTTATTCTAGTGGAGTGTAGAAGTAGGGGAGTTGGTGATGGAATCAAGTGATTTGATGATTTAAGAAGTACATCGTATAGGTTAGAATTTGAGTTAGAATACAAGTCAAAATGTCAACTAGGTGAAAATATGAAATAAATCCATATACAAAACCTATACTAAAAAGTTGTACAAGGGGGTTAGCTGATTTTGCATACATATATGTATTTTCTGAATAACTCTTTATATCCTTCATATGCATTTAGCCATAAAGTAAACCTAGGTGATATATTAATAGTGTTATAGTAAATGAACATTTAACAAGTGTTTTACTAAAATCTCTTACCTTAGGAAAGATGGTGTGGTAAGGAAATGGGATATAATAATACTTATATAGTGTTTGAGGAAGTTAGAAACTATATCAAAAAGTATGTTGGAGGAATCTTGGATATTAAAGATAAGTTAGAAATTGGGTTAGAAAGCATCACAGACTAAAAATGTATTATAAAGTGTAAACCTTGTAAATTCTTAATCCGAACTTAGATGTCTTAGATAAATTTATGAGTCGAGAAGGTCAGATAAACTAAAAACTTTATTAAACCCTAAACTATTCTAAAGAGAAAACCCTAATATATTGAACAAATCCTAATCGTGTATGAAAACTCTAAACCCTATATGCATATAAATACTAAAGATTGAACGCAAGTATGATAAAAACCCTAAAACTAGAACTTTAAACTTATAAACATACAAATTTACTTTTACGATAATAAAACCCTAATTGAGTACAATTATCGATTGATACACCAAATCACATCAAATCGCTAATTAATGACTAGAGATAACTTCTAAATGTTAGTAAATGTGAGAGTACTAAATTAATTTATAAATTAGATAATATTATTTTATAATTTTTAATAATTATATATATAGATAAATTAGTGTTATATGAATTTAATTATTTGAATCTAATTTTGTTATTTATTGTTTATGTGTCATATAGTCAATATAAATTTTATATCTTATAATTTTCTATATAATCATATATATATATATTATTATTAGTATTATTTATAGGATTAGAAATATTTAGAGAAAATTCAAATTTTTATTTTATTTCTTATTCACTTATTTCCCTTATTTTTTCTTTCTTCCTTATATTTCCTTTTTATTTTCTTTTCCTCCTTCTAAAATTTAATTGTTACATGTACATAATATTTCTATTATATTATTATTATAATTTTGACCAAAAGTCAAAAAGTAACTTTCAATCATTTAATTCTCTTTTCTTTTCCTTTCCTTTTCTTTTTCTTTTTCTTTTTCTTTCTTTTCTCTTCCCTCCATACAGTGACACCACGTGACCCCTCTAGAACCCTCCTTAATTTTCTTGAATTATCTCAAATTACACACAAAACCCATTTATCTTCCCTCTCCTTCTAAACCGAAATTCTCTCTCTCTTCTCTTATCTTCCACATTTTCCTTTTTTCTTATTTTCTCTAACTACCATTTCATATTCAACCACACTAAATATTACAACTTCTTACCAATATTTAGATAGAAAAAGAGAAGGATTCTTCACCAAAATATATATCAAGACAAGTAAATATACATTCTTTATATATTATTAGCATTATTTCTTTTATGTAAATTATGTTTTATGTATTTTTTTGTGTATTCCTGTAAGTTTTTACACTTGATGTATTGATATGTAATTAGCATGTATTTTAGTGTATTGTACTAGAAACTCCATGTATCTGTATTAGATTTTGAGTATATAATCTACTTTTTTAGGAAATTATGTTTACATATGTGTATGTACTATTATACATATAGATATATACTTATATATAGGGATATACTATAAGTTTAGTTAGGTATACGTACATATATACGAATATATATATGGTTTTTATACATATACATATGAATATAATATATATATATATATATATATATACATATAAGTGAATAAATAAGAAAATACAATTGGATTATATATATATGTATAGATATATATGCCCCTATACATATATACTATAGTATGTACATAATATCACGACCTAAACAGTACTATTGTTATGGTAGATCATCACGTACAGTACAAAGATCTATAATCAATCTCCTTATTGATCATAGGCCTTCCATACGACACATAAGACTCCTTCTACTTTATGTTACTATTAGGTATATAGACAAGTAATATCAGGTATATTAATTGAAATTACTAACTAACTTCATAATTTACCAAAAATAAAGCATGAAACTCAGAATTTCATGACAAAATAATATAGTACATCGAAAGTTCATAAAAGTCTACCATAAGTTTGTCTATTTACAAAAATTGACCTAATTGAAAGAAATAAATAACTACTGGCCTTGCTTAATCACACAGCCCCATCCCAGTACGAGACTCACCTTAGGCATCTCTCAGCCCAGATTGACAAAGAGATGGTCCTACATCAAAAGAAATCTTTCGAGGTGTAAGCTTATACTTAGTGAGTCAATCCCCTCGTCATACTACACAACAATTTTATTAAATGCATAAACATATGAATGCATAAACACTTAGAATGGCAAATAATACATGTAGTAACTTAGGAACTACATGTAACTCAGAATTATGCCCCTTGTAGTCAGAGTTGGAGATAATTAACTAACATAAATTATCAATTGGGTTCTAGCACTTGGGTTTATTTCACTTGCATCGACGTGCTTAAGACAATTCAAACTTATACATAATATAAACAACTTTACCTTTCATATGGAAAAACATTTTCCTTTTCAAAAATCAAATTCTAAGTTAAAATTCCTAGGTCTAGCGGTATGGTGGCCTCCGTAATCCATATCACACACCCTAAGTGGAAGTCGTAAGACATGGCCTTTTGCTATCAGTTAGCATCCCCTAGCGCTTAGTAAGCACAAAAGCTAGGATAAAAATTCGATAACATATAAATGACATAATTGTTGCCTAATCCTTGTAGGAACCTCCGCTATTGTAAGCCCCTTCCTACCTTCTGCATAAAGTGGTGTACATGGGTGTCTTGCATAGTTTGATTGTACGTGCGTGCGTATGTGTGTATGTGTATGTGTGTGCGCGCGCGTGCGTGCGTGTGTGGGTGCATATGTGTATGTGTGTGTGTGTGTATGTGGGTGGGGGGGGGGGGGGGGGGGGGG
>JAMXBB010000004.1:116824405-116843673 GCA_024138015.1 Lumnitzera littorea | reverse complement strand
ATATTTTTGAATAAAATAATTCAAAAATATATAATTTAAAATTAATTAAATCATAAAAAAAATAAAGAAAAGTTGAAAATTGATAAATAAAATTATTCGGGTCAACATAACTAAATTCATAACATTTTAGGCTCATATTGGAAAATGCGGGTTTTAACATCCAAAACGGACTCTATTACATGAACGTATGTTTGAAAACGATAAAAATTAACTATAAGTTCATAAATATCGAAGTTAAAATGAAAAGGCTACATGTGATTGATGAAAAAGATTGAACTGGGAAAATTAGTAGAAAACTTAAGTAGATTTAGATAAATAGTTATATAGATTAGCTAATTCACTTAGATACTTACTATTCTTTCTATTTCATAATAATTAAGTGATCTTGAGGAGGGTGAGGACCTTCTCGCCAACTATTACAACCCTTGAGGTTTACCATGGCTGAGTTAGTGCTCTTTATGATTTCATTCCTGTTTATACTTATAGTTAACATTATTTAATTAATATTGATAATTGATTGATGTGTGGGGTCGGGATATGCATGTGATTGCTATTGTTTGTTTATTCGTGAAATTACTTTAAATTATGATAATGAATTTGTTTGCTACATAGTGGATTTAGTAGAAATTGATTGTTTGTTATATTGTCTAATCATATTATAATTGGATTTAATTATATCTAACTCTATTAAACTAAATCAAATCATGCATAAACATACATTACATATAACTAATTCAGCTATCACATTACACGGAGGTGGCGAGAGCCTATGACAGGGGTTGATTTATTATTATTCTTATAGTGTTTTAATACGGTGCACTTGTACAACGTGACTTTACCCTAACTGGTAGGATTACTAAGTGTTGGATGCTTCCATTTAGGGGTGGTGTAGGTTGTGAGGGCCCACTCATAAGTATATATGAAACTTGGTTTTAAACTAAAACAAATAGATTGTTTTTACTTAAATACGAAACATCGAGTTTCATAGATATATAAGCTCATGTATGATACTCGGATCTAATTGGTATCGTATATACTCTAATCTTAACTTCGGAGGGTATTAAATTTAAATTGCATATAATACTTAGTCAACTGTATGTATTTGTTTAGTATTATGCTTGTTCACGTATTCATATGCTTGAAATTAATGATTAAATACTTGAGTGTGAAGGGGACTATGGTGTGTAGCGATTATATACTATAGAGTGGGTGAGAGCGAGGATGATTAAGTAAGACTGAGTGCAGTGGTGTATGTATCTATGTTTGGGCTCATACATCAATTAAATGTGGGCTATAGTGTTTGGGTTTTATTAGGAGAGTGGATGAAGTTGATTGGTGGAGTGAGCTTAGTTGGTCGTCAACAAAGGTGAGAAGGGTTATGTGTGGAATGTATAATAGTGGATAGTGAGTGTGCTGCTATGAGGATCATAAAGATGCTGGTTCAAATTCGTGCTGGGTTCTTGGTATGTGTTTAGGGTGTCGGGGAAGAGTAGGTTAGAAGGGAGGCGGTATTTGGCTGAGGATGGGCATCAATGGAGTGCGTATGAATTGTGTTTTGATGTAGATTGGTGATAGATGTTGAAGAGAGAAAGGGGGTATGTCCAAGATTTCGAATGGACGGCGAAGAGAACTCGTAATGATCATGTGTGTTGCATTTTGAATAAGAAAGGGAGGGAAAGAAAAGGAAAGAGGAAAAGGAGGAGGGAAAATGTGCTGTCAAGGCCAATCACGAAGTGCTACGTGTCACGACCAGACACGTAGCCCAATGATCTCTTAACATGTGGTAGTGCATGGTATGTGTTGTGGAAAAAAAGAAAAAGGCAGTTTTTGCCTGTAATGAGATTTGAATCCTTAACCTCAAACTTAACTCCAATGTAATGCTTAAGTACTTATCTGTTAGGCCATTGGCCTATGCCCTATGCCTTATTCATATGTATAATGCACATATAGACAGGGTTAACTTAGGCTAGATTTAAGTCTAAGCCTACACACAATGGTCATCTCCTTATTTTTATCTAAATTAAAACTTCTATTCTATTAAACTATTTAAAAAATTTATTATTTTCTAAAATTTATAAATCCTTTATTTTTTTTTTCAATTTTTTATGTTTTTCTAAATTTTTGTATTTTTTCTATATTTTTTATTTTTTGGTTTTTTCCTAAATTTTCCATTTTTTGTATTTTTTAAAATTTATTATTTTTTGTGCTTTTTCTTCATTTGGGACCTTATCTTAACAATTTTGAAAAATAAAGGGAGGTAAGAATTAGGTGTTTACAGCTATTCCTCTTTTTAGAGAAGTTTGAATAAAACTTTATCACAAAGACAAATGGGACACTATTTTTGCCCCAATGATGCAATTTGTCTTAAGGAACGCCTTAGCTAACTATCCTAAGGGTTGAGTCTAAATGCTTCCATTTAGGGGTGGTGTAGGTTGTGAGGGCCCACTCATAAGTATATATGAAACTTGGTTTTAAACTAAAACAAATAGATTGTTTTTACTTAAATACGAAACATCGAGTTTCATAGATATATAAGCTCATGTATGATACTCGGATCTAATTGGTATCGTATATACTCTAATCTTAACTTCGAAGGGTATTAAATTTAAATTGCATATAATACTTAGTCAACTGTATGTATTTGTTTAGTATTCTATTTGTTCACGTATTCATATGCTTGAAATTAATGATTAAATAACTTGCTTGTCGATATGATTGAAGGATATCTCACTAAATTTTATAGCTTACACCTTTGTAGACTTTTGATGCAAGATCGACTTTTTGCAGTATCTGGTCAAGAGATGCCCGAGGTTAGTTTCGGGAACTTTTTGGGTAAGTGTGGTGTAGATGAAGCGAGTCGAGTGGATATATGTTAGACTCTCAATTAGAACATTGACAATACTTTGTTATTATTGTAGTTATGTTATTGATAACTTAGAGTACCATAACACTTATTTAGTGTTGTACTTTATTAATTTATGTTAATATAGATATGTTGTGATATTATCTTTTCCTATTTACTCTTAGGTAGCTGGTCATAGTAGTAGCCTTATATGTCATATGAAGAGTCGTCAATTGGAAAGGAAACCAATCTACAGTCTTTTGTACGATATACGATACCTGTCACGGTTAGGCCATCTTTCGGGTTGTGACATAAAGAGTAGCATCAAGTCTAGAATCTCAAGTGTAAGTAACCTTGCTTATAGTCGACCTATATTGACTCAAGTATTGTACATGTTTTGATTAAGTGAAGCGAGCTTAAGAAGAGCTTCGATTGCAAGAGTAAGCCTTGAGAATTTGCTAAGTGGATTAGGTAAATGGATTTCTTATGTGCCAAAGTAGATTTTATCTACTCATAACTAATCTAATGGTGATTGAATTGGTTGGTCTTGTGTGTACGAATGTAACATGTTAAATGATGAGTTAGGAAATGCCTTATGAACACTTTTATATACTTTCTTAGTTAATTCATGCATGGTTATCAATTGTGATTCTTTTAGTTATGCTATTGCTTAGTATAACTGATGACGTGAACCTATATTAAAAGTGGACAAGCAACTAGGTGCTAACTACTAACCCACCTCCTAATGTGTTCATTTAAAGTGAACCCCACACCAAGGTTTTAGAGATAGGATACATCAATGGAATAAAGTAAAAGTTAGGCTAAAATATTGATAAATAAGCTAGCTTGGAATTGCTTGATCTTTCGGGATATGTGGACGATGCATTCATGATATGGCATGAAAAGGACTCATAGGTCAAGTTTTCTAAATTAGGATTTTACTTGGTTAAGTTTTATTTGGAAAATTGAGTTCTTGTTAAGTAAAAAATTTAGTTTCTAAGTGCTTGTTTTCGTAATACAAATATCTTAGTTTTCAAGCATTTAGAATTTCATGGCTTAGGCTAAGTAAAGTTTGCTAAAATCTATTTTAGATTCCTGAATTAGATAATTCAGATGCTTGGTGTGAGTACTGATGCAAGGGTCACATGCGTACTGGATGTGGAGTCGCGTTGCATGTAACTAGGTAAATGACTTGAGTGACTTGAGCGACTTAAGCGAGATGATCAGGAGAGAAGTGTAAAGAGGAGAGGTAAGCAATCTTAGTAAGGCTCTAACGCGTATGGTGACAGGTGGAGGAGCGCAATAGCATCAAACTCCATAATTAATGAATAATAGGATAAAGTTCTTAAGGTGCTTAAGTGTTTGATCTTTAAGGCAAGACTCCGATAAAGTAATGGCATTAATGGGGATATTTCTCTTATCCAAATGAGGATGTGAATGAAGTATTTATAAGAAATGATAGTTGATCACATCCGTCAGATCATAATAGTGATCAATGGTTAGGATTAAAATCCTTTATTAATGGATCTTAAGTAGGTCATTTTCATGGGTTTAGACCTAGATAAAGGTTTTATTTATTATTTTAGTATGAGCCAAACAAAAAAAGGTTGGATCGAATGGACCAATCTAACGGGCTTTACCCTAAGCCTATCATACCAAAACTCCTCTAATCATCTCGGTAATTTATGAGCTCGGCTCCTTGGGCTATATCACTTTAGCTCGAGAAGTCAAATCCATTTAGTCAATAGGCTTGAAGCCCAATATTAAATTTAGCCCTCTACACTTAGCAATGTCATATGCCCAACAATGTCTATTATTTAGATGTCTAGGACTAGGGTTGGGGCTAGGCTAAGGAATCAGTATCAATGCATATTACGTGCCTAAGCATGGCACACATATATTACATTTGTATTACTCAGCTAGATTAAAGATGTATTGTAATTGGATTAATGGATTGCTATGTGCTACAATGAGTTACTACTTGTGATATTACTTGTTTATCTACTCTTACTCATCTCACAATAAGTTGAGGGGATAAATTTTCTTATCTTTAGGTTTTAACAGAAGTTAACTAGGATCCCATATCATGGAAGCAAGGAGACTTTAGTACACATAATTAGTATATTTGAGGCAAACCATGAAGCAAAAAGGAAGACAGAATGTTGGTCAGAAAGTGTACTAAAGAACACCCCTATGTAGTTAAAGTGAATCAAAAACTAGATTCAAGCATTAGGAAGGAGCTCTACAGAAAGACTATCAAGTTATGTGCAAAAGTCTCAACAAGAGATTATAAAAGTGATGTGTAGATCTTCTAACAAAATTATATAATATAAAGTCATCTTAATGGGGGATATGTATTGTATAAGAATTTATAGTTGTGATTATCTAGATTTAGCTCATTCTTGTGAAACACTTCTGCCATTGTTTGTCATATAAAATGAGAAGTGTTTTGGAAACAAGAGTTTCATTTTATTGTGAGATAGGTGTAATACAAATTCTGCTTTAACTCAAGGATGGCAATAATGAATTGTTTTTAGGTACTAAAAGTAAAGAAAAGATTTTAAGTAGACACTTAAAAGGCGAGACATTACATTTCACACTTTTATTTTTTGTTTTATATTTTACTTGATAAAATACCAAAAAGATTAAAAAAAGATGATAAAAAACTTTGTTATGTTTACCTTTTCCTTAAAATGCATTATATATTATAAGTAATGTAGATTAAAATTTTAGTTTAAGAAATTTGTGGAAGTGAATGTTCTTAATACTGATAATAACATAATTATAAATTTATCTTTTCTCTAAATGCATCATATATAATTATATATAATAAATGATTAATATTATACATCAATTTGTTTTATGAATATTAATTTTTTATTTTTTGATGCACAATGTGATAATAACTTAATTATATATTTTCCTTTTGTCTAGAATGCATATGTTATAAGCAATGTAGATTGATATTTTTGTTTAAAAAATATGTGAAAGTGAATGTTTTTAATATTGATAATAATATAATAATATATTTACCTTTTCATTAAAATGCATTGTATGTAATATACAATAATTTTTTTTTTCATTTCTTCAATGCGCAATGTGATAATAATATAATAACATATTTTTTTCCTTAAAATACATTACATATTATAAGTAATGTATATTAATATTTTATTTTAAGAAATCAACGAAAAATGTTCTTGATATCGATAATAATATAATCATATATTAATTATTTTATTGTATTTGTATTGTAATAATGAAATTATATGATGAAGGTTTTTAATTTTTTTAATGTAAATTATAAAAATGTATTCTCAAGACTACTAGATCAATAGCTATGTTGAATTATGGATTAAATAATTTTTTCTTTAACTAAAGGAACATTTTGTGTTCTTAAAAAAGCTTAAAAATATATAATAAAAATAACTAGCTTAAATGAACAAGTTTTATATAATCAATAAATTTCAAAAGCTTTTAAGAATTGACTATTGAAATAGAAAATTTTATTGTTGGATGGAAAAAAATGAAAACAAAATCTTAATGGATTTTAATTTAATTTTTTAATATCTTTTAGCATATGCATTATGAGTGTACGGTTCGCTAGTATTATATGAAAGTGAATTTTTTTTTAACTACCTATAATTAACAGTTTAGTACCTTTAGTTTTAATCATTAAATATATCCACATGGTAATTACCAAAAGAAATCAAACCATCATATAAAATTCTTAACTATTCTATTCAACTATATAGTTATCATTTCATATTACACTTATATGTTGTTATTTTTTTTGTTTTTCCATTATTTTAAAAAATTATTACACTTTTTATTTGACCAGTATTTGTAAAGACTTTTTTTTTGACAAAAAATTGTTACAGTTTTAATTTTACTAACATATTTTATCTATATTCTTCTATATTTTATAATCTATTTTTCTTTTTAATTTTTTGCACACGCAATACAGGTATATTGTGCACCAATATGCACTAAAAAAAGCTCACTTTTTCTTCTGAATAGCGATTTTATGGAGTATATATATTAAATTGTTATCCATGTATTAGTATTGATAGTTTAGAAAATTGAGGTATCCTTTTTAAGTGTGGTAATTTTCAAAGAAACTACCTTTAAGAGACTGTGTTAACAGTATACTCTTTGAGTGTTGAATTCATTAACTAGATAAAGTTCAATACAATGTTTATATAAAATATAAAATACAGACATATAGTTCTGTATAATGTTACCATTAATTCAAAAAAAAAAAAAAATTAACGAATTCATAATATTCATATATTATATAATCAAATTGAAGGACATGGGACATGATAAGCTCATTGCAAAGAGTATCTTAGGTTTGGGGAAAATCTTCATTAATTTATGTTTGCTTTAATAATATATTAACAATTTAATAGAATTAGCTTCAACTTAAGGATCTAAGTTATACAATGAAACACTTTGCTTAAAGTAAAAATAATAATTAAGTAATAAAATTTATTTATGTCATGTCATTACAACATGTATTATTGTAAGGAAAATTTTCAACTTATAAGTCTTAGAGTAATTTTAGGTTTATTTAAATTTCTCTCTTATAATATTTAAATTAAAGACCACAATAACGTTTTCGAATAATTCTTATCATATATAACCATAAATAGGATAAATTTTATTTTACAAATAAAAAATATATATTTTAATTTATACTCACACTATCTCATCCTATATTTTAAACCTTTTCTATTTTTATATTATTCTTTATTCTTTTATTTTCATTTTATTTATATTTTATATTTTTCCTACCCTAAATTCTAGAATATTTTAAAATATCCACCACCTTAAACCCTACTCTATTCTTTCCTCTCGCTGCATTTCAGTTTCTCTTAACTCTTTACTCCATCTCTCCTTCCCTCATCATTTCCCTATTTTTTTCATTTTCGTTGGCCCACTCCCTCTCCTTCCCTTAAACCCCTTTCTTTTTGCTTTTCGCCTACCTCACCCCCTCCTTGTCTTTCTCTCTTGCCGTCTCTTTCTCTCTCGAGCTTCCTCGTCTCCCTCGATATCTCTCTCTCACTTCTTGGTTTCTTATAAACAGTAGCTCAAAGGCCCCTTTCAATCAAGCTCCTAGCTCGCTCTTCTTGACCAGCACTCATCCCAGCTACCTCTTCTCATGCGGTGATAAAGCTAGTCAACATCTAGGAGCATGGAGTTCTCTACTTCGATGATATACTGAGCTCTTACTTTGACTTTGGTATCTCCTCCAGCAACTTATCTTATTAAAGAATTGAGTCTTGGTGTCCTTTTCCTTTGACTGAGTTATGTTTCGACCTTTGTTCCGAGCTCTGTTTCCGGTAAGTTCTCTACGCTACTTATCTTGGTTCCTTTTGTTGCATAGAACGTAAGCTCTTGTTTCATCTATTTTTCAGTGAGAACCACCTTCCGGCGACTCCTCCGTTTTATTCGTGACCTCTGGAGTGGCCAACGAACAACCATAACAATGTATGGTTTCTCCTCCTCCGACGGTGCCGTTGTCCCCTCTTTCCCGGTCTATAATCTTGGTGAGTCAACTCGGTCTCCTTCCTTTCATTTGGTTGCAATTCATTGCAGGTCCCATGTTGTCTTTATATTCTCCTAATATATTTGTAAGCAATTATATTGTTGGAAAATAAGTGTTCTATAATAACTTATGTAATATGTTGTGCTGTAATATCTTTTTCCGGCACTGTAGTTGATACATTAATGAGTCTCTAGAGGATGTTATTCTGCTATCTGTATCATTATGGTTATAACATTATGTTATTTATTTCTTTGTCTTCTTTAAAGGTTTGTTATTACTATAAGTATAACGTACAAAGATAATTTTGAGATATGAGGGTTTGTTCTTATCTTAAATTCTTCAATCAGTGCTCTAAAGTTATTACCTGGTAATTTATTAACCATCATATGTTATGACTATATTACTTTGTTACTGTGTATTTTAGGTAAACATATATGTTATGTATAAGCAATAGCGCCTATTCTATAGATTATGCATTTGTTCCATATATTATACGTTTACAACATGGGTAAATAAATAGTATTATATACATAAATATGGTAACATTATACTCTATTGTATTATATATTATTATATTATTTCTAATTCTTATCTTGACTAATGAATTGGTTCGATTAATTTTATTCGAACATTTGAATTTATAAAGTAGATGTGTTAATAAGTAATAGATTAATAAAAGATTTATGAGTAACATTTAAGTAAAAACTTAGTTATTGATCATCTGAAGGTTAATATATATACTTATTCCTAATTTCAAATAGATTCATACTGGTTATCGAGCTCCTTCCTTATTAATTAGTTTGAGCTTTTTCATGCAGGACTTAAAGTTGTGGACTTTCAATTATCTATTAAGAAGCTATTCTAAATACATGGTGTTTGATTATTTGTTTGTGCTTGTTAAGACTTAGTGAGCAAACTTGACAATTTATATTTAACTTAATTAAATTTGGTTGCTAGTTGTGCCTAACCCACTTGCTTTAAGGGCCCGCAATGGTAGATGAGCAATTACTAATCGTATGCAGGGTTTTCTTAATGGACTTTTATATAAGATAACGCAACTAGAATTCTAAGATTTATGAACTCTAGCTGTAAATAATTTAAAGGAAAACTTATTTTATATCTACTTTTATATATATATATATAAAGATCATGGTGTAGCGAGATTGTGAGAACCTCTAGGTTATATACATGTATATGTTTTGGGTTTGACATCCGTATGTGTTTGTACACTTGTATTAGGCTTCAACTTATTCTTCTATTTTTACAGATGTAGGCCAATTCAATACATTTACAACAAGTATGGAACTTGTCATCATCGGTTGGGAAAGAGAGGTGGTTAACTATGTATATCATAGAAGATCAAGATTTATTTATTTAGTATGTTTGCGACTAAAGTAACTTGCCCGTGAGTCACTCAAATTGATGTATTTTGAAAATTATTATTTTCTATCTAATAAGCAATTGTTATGAGTGATTATGGATATTATAATTGATTTTAGAGTCTTAATGTGTTCCTGAATAGAAATGACACATGCTGAGTTGTGGTGCCCTTAGTTTTTAAGATGTTACATACAAATATGTGCGCAGTCAAATTGACTAGAAGCACAAACATGTATATACATAAGTCTCTAAATACTCTAAAATAATAATTTAATCTAATTCATATGGTAGAAGATCGACTTGTTCCCATGAATATGTATCATAACTATCCCAAGTAATTCGGCCATTCAGCGAGTAGAAAATTAAGCAAAACCTGAATATAAGATAAATTAATTATTCAAATAAAAGAGAATTCAACTTCTTTTCCTTATATATAGGCTACAAGATATTAACAATTCACTAAATATTTTTAAATTCTCTCTCTTCTGAAGAGTTGCTTTAATGTATTTTGTCTTTTTAGATCACGTTGGTAAAAAAAGGAATAAGATATGACCATTAATATAAAAGGCAATCCAAAATAAAGAAAAATAAATTAAGCGTTAGAAAAAAAATTTATATAGTTTATAAAGTTAGTAAAGCTCCCCACATATACTTGGTTAAAATAATTCATCCGATAAAAAGGTCTCGATTGCTTTCCTCAAAGTGAGGGAGAAAACGTAATACTAAAATGAATGGAACTTGACCATAATAACATTAAGAAGAAGAAGAAGAAGAAGAAGAAGAAGATAATCATTTTCAGTGGCAGATACAAAAAATAAAATAAAAGAAGATAATCATTTTCAGTGGCAGATACAAAAAATAAAATCCTTCAGTGGCAGATACAAAAAATAAAATCCTCTAAGTGAAAAAAAAACTCTATCGACGATTGTTTAAATCAATGTCTCTTTGAGATAAAGCCTCAATTCATATTTAGCAAAAAGTTTTATTTTAAATATATGATTTCAAAGATTATCAGCATAAGCATGCCATGTCAACTCAAAATTAGGATAGATGGTTTGAATCGTATGAATAAAGGATATTTCTTCCCCAATCAGTAAAGATAATGTCCTTCAACTTCAGCAATAAAATTAAGATTTTGGTGTCCAGAACGAATGTCAAAGTGCTACATAAGATCTTTACAGGAAGAGCGTTTGGTACTCGAAATCGGCCAACATCGAAGATAAAAGACACCGATATTTCAAAATGTATGGAGCTTCTTCAGATAGTCAAATAGCAAACAAAGTAGTTCAATAGCGCAGAGTTGCTCCCAATATTAACTTGGCAATTTAGAAATATAGATCTCATCCCAACATAGAACACTTAAGTCCTTGGGTTACCCTTTATTAAACGAATTTCGATGAGTAAGGAAGGAACTAGTCTCCATCACATGGTTATCCGCAGTCTATGCCTCAAATTTAAATATATTAAAAAATCTATATGCATTTTGATATAATTATTATCACGTTCCAATAATAGGAAAATGCTACATCTTTGATTTCCAAATGTTAGCTTTCCAACAAAAAAAAAAAGATAGAGAGGAAAGTCATGAAGTAATAATAAGACTTTCACATGCATCATAAAGGCAAATGGGGTAGAAAGAGATTGATCATCCTCCTTCTCTTAGGATAGAATCCTTTTTCAGCTAGGTCTCTTTCTCCTTGGTCCACGAAAGAAAGAGAAAAAAAATTGATCTCCCTTCTTCTCTTCTAATAGAATCCTCTTCTAACTGAGCCTCTTTCTCCTAACTCTAAAACGAAAGAGAAAAGAAAAGAAAAAAAAAGAAAAGAAACAATGATAGTATTATTCTTAGGCTAAAGCCCATGAAGAACACGTAATGAGTGAAGAAGAGTAAGGAGCAACTAAGCAGAAGTGTGAACCTACAAAAGGATGGAAACTGGATGTTTCAGTAACAGGCATATAACTCTCTTAGAGATTCTAGGAGATCAAATTTAATGACTTGCCATCTCACCTATCTTAAATCATTCTAACTTGCTTTGTTAAATTGCAAGTAAATGGGGAAAAAGGAAAATTTTTGACGTGCTTATTTAGTTCATGTTTTCTTTAATTAATTTATGTTTATCTTAACATGAATTAGCTAGGTTTAGTGAAAATATTCAATTGAATAATATTTATTTTAAATAATATTTTAAAAACGTAATGGAAGTTTATTAGGCCATCCTAATTTGAAAAGATAGTTGATCAAGTGACATGCTAGACCAACTCGGCTAATTGATCAAATATATGGTTGACGAGTTTTAGATTAGGCCAATCAAATAAGCAACTAGGTTTGATGATTTCTCCCTCTATTCATATTGTGTTTGATTTTATTTAGAGATAACCATTATAATATATACTTTATGTGTTTTGGGCATTTTGTTTAGTGGAATTATTTCATTCATTTATTAATAAATCTATTCAATTTTTAGCCTTCTATTATTACCCGATTCTAGGATGTTACAAACAAATTTTATCTTGCAAATGCCAGCTGTTCAACTTCTATTATTGAAGTAATCATTCTCCACTTATTAATTGTTGCAAAATATATTTGACATCCATTATTAACATCACTTGTCAAAAGAGAACCTATAAGAATAAATATGAAAACTTCGACCCTAGATATTTTCTTATTTATGCCATAAAAGGTTGTCTTTTGCGATAAGAGAAGAGAAATATTTAAATTTAAAAATATTTTACGTGGTCCACCACAATTGCTATTTTGGTCCATAAGTTGGAAGGAGTACTATTGGCTATTCCACATATTTCAACAACTAGAAAAGTGACTATGGAAAATATATATATATAAGTGGATCTGGATTCTTTATAAATCGGACAAACTGCTGTCTCTTGAAGACTAGCTTTAAATGCCCTCTGTCCTTTTGCATAAAAAAAAAAAAAAAAAAAGGGAAGAAAAGGAAAATGACATGATGCTTTCAATTATCTTTGCGGCAAGTAGTTATATGGTTAAAAATAAGGATGGCATCATCGTCGAAGCTTTGGCTTGTGCACTCTCCTTATTGACTCATATAATATATTTATTGCACCATCTCAAATAATATATTTAATGACTCGTTCAAGTATATTCTAAATTTCTAAATGATAATATATGCTCATGATTAGCGCGCATCACAATCCAATGTGAGTTTAATATCATTAACAAGAAAAGGGATACTTTCAAGTTATTGGCTATTAGATAAATTAGTTAGTTTAGAACCCCAAAAATACATAAAAATGGTTTCACATATATAGATGCCGATATATATATCTATATATATATATATATGCATACATATATATATACACATATACATATATATAGAGGGATAATGTCATATTTGATATTACAAGTTTTATTTATTTTTCAGTTGACAATCTAAACTTTGCTAGGATCACACTTACTGCCAATTAAACTTTCAATTACTAGTGTTGTTACCATCAATTAATGGCATTAATAACTATTAGACAATATGGAATTTGTAACCACTTGTTATTTGAACACGTGTCATCATCAATCGGAAAAAGCTTAACAACTAACTAACCTTGTCAAAAATTTAATTTTAATTAAATAATCAATTCAAACAGAATTTATATATTATTTAATAATCTAAAAAAATTTAACAAATAAACTTAAAAATTAAAAAAATTCTCACTCATCATGTTGATTGTTTCAACAATTAACTAATTAAAAATTCATTAATATGGTCAAGTGAGAGATGAATATTTTGTAGAGAGGGTTTTTTTTTTTTTTTAAGCAAAATAACATTAAAGCATAGCCGTCAAAGTACAACAAACCAAACACCACACAGAATTTGGGAACATTAACTCCATTACTAGTGCTTACAAAACTAGTTACATTTATCCTATCTTCACTTAACATTTAGGCCGACAATTTAGCATTTTGATACGATGGACCTGAACACAACATGATACAATTTAAATAAGTTAGTATTTGAAAAAATCTAACATAAGATACAAACAGGTCCAACTTATTTAAACACAATCCAAATCATGTTTTGGTTCAGGCCAAGCTTTTAAACTTAGACACATGATATCAAACATGCATTATATTCTTCTATATTTGTATTTTGTCTCAAAAATAATTTTTTTCTAAATCAAATATCTCAATTAAAAATATAGGATATTTTTAGCTATATATTGTTCTTATTGTATCGTGATTTAAATGGATAAAAATTTATAAACTTTTGTATAAATTATTTGATTGTCTCTTTTGAAAATTCAACAAATAATATGATAAATTTCAAAACCAATACTAGTAGTAAAATTAATATTTATTTAAGTTATAGTTTTACTTATTTCAATGATATTATATAACTTAAATTTAGTAATGTTATATACTCTTCTTGTTGTATCGTAGTTTAAATAAAAAATTATGAACTCATGTATAGATTCTTTAACTATTAAAAATTTGATAAATAATATGATAAATTTAAAAATTTACACTAGTAACAATATTAATATCCATTTAATCAATAATTCCACTTAATCTAGTGATGCTATATAACCTAAAATGTTAGATTTTCTATATTTAATAAGATTTTGTTTTATTAAAAACTTTTGTTTGGGTTATATATTTTTTATTAATAATGAAAATACTATGTCAATTGTCCTTATAAAATTTAAATATTATTATCATTCTTTTCTCTTTATATTTATGAATATTTTATAATCGATAAATAATATAAAACATAAGATAAATGAGATATAATATAGTCGTAAAACTTGTCAGCCCTAATATAAATGAGTCTAATTTGAACACAAGACACACTAGGTTACGGGTTTAGATTTTCATATATGATTAATAAATGGGTCGTGTCACAGGTTTAAGTTTTTTAATTAAAAACCCGTTTAAACATAGAAATGTGACATAACACAATAACACAAATTGCCCACCCTGCTTAACATATCCATAAAAAACAACAGAATAGTACTATCAAAATAGACATCCTAAGACACTTGCAATCTACATTTAGCAAGGCATCTCATAGCCTTATTGCTTTCACGATCTACCTTGCAAACAAGAATATATAAGATTAACCATTTACATTCCTTAAGTGCTACATGACAAATGTCTAGGTTTTCTAATTTATTCGTTGCATGGCCCGTTGCATATCTACTTCAACATTCACCCTTTGTTTCCTAAATTAATGGCTAGCTATATGCCTTCTTTGATTGTCATCAATTCAATTTCAAGCAATGATGCTACATGAATTTACTTATATAGTGCTCCCTAAATAAATCACATTTGATCCCTACAAATAAATCCAATGCCAGCTTTGTTTAAGGGTAGTAATTAGGAAGCCTACATACCCTCGCATGCTAAAATTTACATGCTTTACGTGCTTTTGCTTTTCGTGTGTCAAGCCCATTATGCTGGCATACCTTATGTGCTTGGATTTCGCCTGCTCATGCTTTGCATGCCTCTACATGTTCATAATTGAGCTCTGACTAAATGCTGAAAATGTATTTTTAACATTTTCGAATGTTTGCGATGATTTATGGTATTATATATTTTTAATTTTTCAAAGTCCAAACATGTACCGTGTGTATTATACTATTATTATGTATTTATATAGTAAATTATGAAGATTATCAAGTAATTTAATAAGTAAATATAATACAGAAAATAATATTTACATATATCAGTATTTTACGTGAAGTGTTCTTTAGTATGCATAAAAATATACATTGATATGCTTAAATTTATACGTTAAAATAATAAGTAAAAAAAATATACGTTGAATATGTAATTATATATATGAATATGTACATAGATAAATGTGTATATTAATAAATAAATATGTAAATGTATTTATGTACATATAAATATGTACGTATATGCGTAGAAATATATACGTATGTATATACGTCCATGAAAACACGTATTATATACATAGAAATATGTATGAACAATTTGTATAAATACAAGTACAAATATATACATATGAAATGTATTATTTAGAAAAATATATATGTGTGTATTTGTGTACATATAAACACGTATATATATACATACAAATTAATATAAATATACGGGCAAGACAAATACATGAGTACAAAATATGTGCACATAGGTACGTACATATTATAAATATATATATATATATATGCATAAATGTGTGGAGAAGATACAATACATTGAATTTATCGATTATATATTATATGCGTATAATTCCATATATAAGAGAACGACAAATGAAAAAAACAATTAACTATTAACAAATCTAGAAGGACTTTCCATTAATAAAAATCAACTTCATTTATTACATAGAAGTTAAGAAAAAGAAAAGAAAAAAAAAATCCAAAAGAAAACATACATAAATAAAAAACAATCCTAAATTTCATAAAATTGTGGGAAATGGAGAATTTGACGATTGACCACCACTAAAACTAGGTGGAAGAGGGGGGAGGGGTGCTAGTTATTGAAAGCTTAGCCATTAGTAATATGCTTAGAAATGCTAATGCATCTCTTTCAATCTAACCTCTCGGCAGTCCTAACATTTTCACATCTCCATAATTCTAACCTTCATGTTTCTATTACTATCCCAAACATCCTTAACAATAGTCATCATTTCGCTAAATCAATTGAATAAGTATTCCATTATGTAGTGAAAGGGTCCCTCCTATTGTTGTTGGCATTGGTGGGAGCCTCCTCTTTCTCCTCCTTATTCCGGATCCCATTGAACAATGTCATAATCAACTATATTTAATTTAAGATGTTCCTCTTTCGACTGTTGTTTGTGCTTGAACCAGTTTCTAGTTGCTTCATCCCTATAGTAGTATAGCTTCTTATTCTCTGAATCCATCAAAAAAATAAGTTTGTCCCTCTCTATTGCATAATCCCTTAAGTCAAAGCAACATGACAAAAGTATAATTGTAATTAATCAGCCATAACTAAGGTGGCTATCTTATCATGAAAGTGTCCAAATGAAGCAACAGTCGATGATGTAGCCAATATTGACCAATCTCCTCTCTAGTATGCAGTTGAGGATGAAAAGGTCCTCCTCGGAGAAAAAGTCCGTATGTGACTACGACACAATTGCATAACATATCAAAAGGTGGAGGATCTATGTACATGGTGGAAGCTCGAGACTTTTGAGATGCCTTAAATGTTGTGATGTAGTCTTGCTCGGATACACCGATAGTTTGAATACATACTATAGAGTTTCTAATATATCCCATTAGATTGGCATGCAAGTACCACCCTTATATTCAAACAAGTTGTTAATATAATTTGGCATGACATTAATAACTCTGCTGAACATATATGTTGTTAAATCTTCAGTATTGTCATTTATGGCATGCCAAGGATATATGTTAAGGTCCTTGTAAACTATGTTGGTAGGGGCATTGGAGTAGGAAATGTGTACTAAGTTTACATAGGTATAATTTTCTAACTCCACCAATCCTAAAAGACGTACTTGTTGTAAAGCTTTACAGAACAAGAAAATTTGCTCCAATTCATCAAAATCATAAGATCGTGATAGGAGCATGTTAGTGTATGGAAGTGAGTTTGGAAGCGCTTTTGCATAGCCTCTATAGGAAAGTGCTAGTTTAAAGGAGGTATGGGTGAATCTAAACAAACCTGAGGGCGCTTAACCTTTTTGCCTTTAGATTTGGACCTGGTACAAAATAGGTTAGAAGAGCCTTGCCCTTGCATTGTGATGGATTGATAATAACAAAACAAGAAAGCAAGATTTAGGGTTTGTAGATCCTTAGAATTGTAGTGTAAGCGCTTTAGAGGAATGGTGTGTGTTATGACGAACAATGTGGGTTCGTTAGGTACTCTTTATAAGCACATATATGCTAGACAGGGGACTAACATGCCTACGTTAAAGGTGAATGTAGGGACATCGACTGCCCAACATTCAATTTTTTTACTATTAGGTGTCAAACGTGCCTATGTTCACCTTCTACATGCCTACATTAACGCTCAACAATACAAAAGATTTGAACATTAGGGAGCCAACATCTCCACGTTTGAATCTAACATGGATACGTTGAATCTTAATGTTCAATTTTTTGAATGTTGGGGAGCTACAATGTAGGCACATTAGCTCCCAATATTCAAAAAATTAAACGTTGTGCATCAATATCTAATCGTTGAAGTTTGACGTAGGCACATGTTGCCTACATTCAAAATTTAATAATCAGTAGGAAAGTTAGGTGGGTATAACATGAGTAATTCTTGGACCAATGTACCCACATTATACCCACCTAACTTTTTTTAAAACATTCTAATCTCAACGTACCCATGTCAAAGATTAAACATAGGTACATCTATGCCAACATCAGAACATTAAGAGGAAATGTGGCCACATTGGATGAAGTTTATAAATACAATCTATCTATGCCAAATGCATTTCAGTTGCTCTATATTTCTAGCTCGTACTTACGTTCTTCTAAACAATCTCTTGAAAAAAAGGTGGACGAGGAAATCCATCAAACAATCCCAATCTTAATGAGTTCGAGAATTAGATATTAACTTATCCATACGACGATTAGCCGTACTCCATGTTTCCTAATCCAGAATTTACTAATTTGATGAATTAGGTAAGGGACCCTACGTTATCTACACCTATGTATGATGGTTGCACTTGCATAGAAACTGGTTCCGTCAAGCCCACACTGAGATCTTGAGGTGGAAGAAGGAAACATAGAAAGCATACTACTAAATGTTGGTAATACATGCTAATCTAGCTCAATTGTGTGACTACCTATTGCATGATGTTGATACTTTCCTTAGTGGTTCGAGATGTTCTGGCACCTCTAGCTTCAACGTTTCCTTTCGAGTTGACTTTCAATTTGGATGGGCAACTCCTTAGCCCCCTACCGCCTTTTAATGCATCCGGAAACCGTTGAAGCATGCTCGTGCTTGAAGAATTAAGCTGATGTGCAAATACGCAATCAAGGACATCATTTGCATTGTGGGTTCTTGGTAATGATAGAGAAATAGGGTTGAGTAGTTTAGATGAAGCACTTGGCATTATATCAAGCGAGGATGGAGGTAAGGATGGTAGCAAAGGTAGTGATAGTGATGAGGACGATTACGATTAACTTACCTTCCTATAGGATTTTTGGAGATTTCTTTTCCTTTGTTTTTTTTTAAATATTCCATTGGCTTAGACCAAAATTTGACTTGTACTATGAAAGTTTGTTAATGATAATATTGTATAATGTTCTCTTTTAATTTACTTTCCTCGTAGATGGATAATCTTATAAAAAAAAATCAATGATATCAGATTTTTTAATATATGAAAAAATAAAAAATAAAGATATATTTGCTAATTATGAAATAAAATTTGAATACATTAGGCGAATAGTTTAAAAAAAAAAGCAATAACTCATTAAATTATATTACATATTTACATTTGCTAATTAAGTAATTTATTAATAATTTATTTGTTCAATAATTTACTATTTAGTAAATAATTTACATAA